>CM060369.1:166075918-166360918 GCA_030545235.1 Helianthus tuberosus | reverse complement strand
CCCTTTCCAAAAAAGATCAAGACCCCAAGTACTACACTTAGATTTATTAGATTTGTTGCTAAAATATCGGTATTAAACCCGAAACTCCCGGCGGATGGCCAGTGGCCCAAAGAAACGAAAGAATCGGTTACATTTTTCATATGATCTCGTCATATAGATAGACTAAAAAATCGAACATAGTTCTTTTTGTATTACTTTGTCCTCTTTATATATATAGTTATAGTTTCCTACTTTCTAAATCGAATCAAAAATCTATTCTATTTAGAAATCATGAATTATCTCCTTGGTTGCACCCCCTCTTAAAAACTAAAAAAAAGCTTACGAACACGAACGGGAAGGATGAAAGCGAGTTGGTATGCTAATTCCTCATCTGCAAATCAGCCCTTCCCGTGGGTTATTTTCTCAACGAATAAGTAATTCTAGGAATGAAACCTTTATCTAATTCGAAAAAACAAAGCACAAGTCCAGGGCAATAAAATATGAGAAATCCAAATTTTTCATATTTCTAATATTAAACAAAAGGATTAGCAAATAAAAGTGCTAATGCTACAACCAGGCCATAAATTGTTAAAGCTTCCATAAAAGCTAGACTAAGCAATAAAGTACCTCGTATTTTTCCCTCCGCCTCGGGCTGTCTCGCGATACCTTCTACAGCTTGGCCCGCAGCAGTACCTTGACCAACTCCAGGTCCAATAGAAGCAAGCCCTACAGCCAATCCAGCAGCAATAACGGAAGCGGCAGAAATCAGTGGATTCATGATAAGTTCCTCGTACCAAAAAAAATGGTTAATGATACATTCAACCAATGAACTATGACTTAATTATTCCATTGCTACGATTCATCCAGTCGAAGTAACTATGAACTTCGAATTCAAGTAATAACATTCTTGAATTATCAAAATGACTTTGATATCTCTTTTTTAGTTTCTATCGATAAAGTATTTGTGAATCCATACAACTTTAGTTTTTCCGTTTCTTTGTCCTGAATCGCTCTTTGAATTCTTCGATTTTTTATTGACTTCATCCGTTTATTCAACTCACAGTCACAGATGAGACAGAAGGACTTCTATAGAATCCCCATCTACCTAAATTGATTCGTTTTTGCCGATAAGCTCCAATTGCATCATAGGCATTACAAAAAAAGGGTTCTTTTTTTTTTGTATACTTATAGTTATTATCTTCATTTTGATAGTTTCTACGATTACATGGATTATACCTATTTACACAAATACCCCGACGATTTCCACTCGTTAAGACATAGAGTCCACTAAGCATATCTTGAGTTGGTGCAGAAATGGGATCTCCAATAGTTGGAGACAAAAGATTCATATGAGAAAACATAAGTAAACGTGCCTCTGCTTGAGCCTCTAAAGATAAAGGCACATGAACAGCCATTTGATCCCCGTCAAAGTCTGCATTGAAGCCCTTACAAACTAATGGATGTAAACAAATAGCACGCCCTTCCACTAAAATGGGGAGGAATGCCTGTATACCTAATCTATGCAGAGTAGGAGCTCTATTCAGCAATACAGGATGGTCATCCAGAATTTCTTGAAGTATTTCCCATACAATATGTTTTTTTTTTCCGAATTTGACTCTTAGCAACTCCTATGTTCGAAGCAAGATGTTTTCTAATTAGTTCACGAATTACAAATGCCTGGAAAAGTTCTATTGCAATTTCGCGAGGCAATCCACATCGATGTAATGAAAGTGAAGGGCCCACGACAATCACTGACCGCCCTGAATAATCGACTCGTTTACCAAGCAGAGTCTCGCGAACTCTTCCTTCTTTGCCTTCAATTACATCTGAAAGCGACTTGTAAATTCTATTATGATCATCCCTCATTGGTTGTCCGCAGATTCCATTATCAAGAAGTGCATCCACGGCTTCTTGTAGTAATTTTTCCTGAGATATTATTAATTCTTCTGGTGTAGCTATACTTGTTGTTAATAGATCTGTAAGAGTATTATTCCGATAGATAATTCTTCTATAGATTTCATTAATATCCGAGGTCACTAGTTTATCCTCATCTATATGATAGATTGGTCTCAACTCAGGAGGAAGAACTGGTAATAGACACAAAACCATCCATTTTGGTTCTATATTTGTTCGAATAAAATGCTTAGCCAATTCCATGCGTCTAAGCAAAAAATCCCAAGTCAATTTATGGGCCAATCCAATAAAGGATTTTTATCTTCGAAACCCATTTATTGTAAGGGGTAGTGCACGAGAAAAAAATCATGCAGAAATGATCGACTCTTTGGACGCCCCGAAAATACTATGAGGTGTTCGGAAATGGTCGAAGTAGTTGAATAGGAGGATTACGATGACTATAGCCCTTGGTAAATTTACCAAAGACGAAAATGATTTGTTTGATATTATGGATGACTGGTTACGTAGGGACCGTTTCGTTTTTGTAGGCTGGTCCGGCCTATTGCTCTTTCCTTGTGCCTATTTCGCCGTAGGGGGTTGGTTCACGGGTACAACCTTTGTAACTTCATAATATAAAAATTGGTCAGGAGTAGAAACTGCGGCAGTTAAGAAATTGCAGCCTTCCAAATAGGAACTGGCCAATCCATGGGTATACCATGAAGTTACAAAGGTTGTACCCGTGAACCAACCCCCTACGACGAAATAGGCACAAGGAAAGAGCAAATGGCCGGACCAGCCTACAAAAACGAAACGGTCCCTACGTAACCAGTCATCCATAATACCAAACAAATCATTTTCGTCTTTGGTAAATTTACCAAGGGCTATAGTCATCGTAATCCTCCTATTCAACTACTTCGACCATTTCCGAACACCTCATAGTATTTTCGGGGCGTCCAAAGAGTCGATCATTTCTGCATGATTTTTTTCTTGTGCACTACCCCTTACAATAAATGGGTTTCGAAGATAAAAATCCTTTATTGGATTGGCCCATAAATTGACCACCCAGGTAAATTCATGAATTCAAATTGATTATTCCTTACTTATTATTAAGCATCTGAATCATGAATTGTCTTGTTATGACTCATGAATCAGATCTATTCGTTTTTTGAAAGAACTGTTCAAGGAAAAAGCAATCCCCTCGCCCACTACCGGTTGATCCTCAGACCTACCCCCATCGATGTAATGAAACTGTCCGTCATTTTTTACAGATAGACGGGCGGGTTCCATAATTAATATTCCCTTTTTTGTTAATTGTGTAAGATTTAAACGTCTCCTCATTATATCCAAATTCATTTCTTTCCTTTGAATATAGGATATAGAAATTTTTCTTACATTTATTAGGCTAACTAGGAGACCATATATCTGGATATTATTCATCATTTTTTGATTCAATTGATTCAAACGTCCAGTCCATCTTAATTGCAAAGGAAAATCACCTTTGAGTAATATTTGTAGTTTTTCGATCGATTCTAAAAGGGATTCTTCAATATTGTTTTGATTCTTTAATTCAAAATATTGTTTTGAATTGGATGGACTAAAATTGAAAAAATCCTCATCTTCTTCGTGCTTTCCCTTGATATTTTGATTTTCACTAAAATTTGGATTGATATTCAAATTAAAAAAGAAGTAAATTGCTTGGAATAAACCAAGGTTTCTCTTTATATTTATGATAAAGTATCAAAAACTCTGGAAATAAAAAAAAAATTCGGATTTGATATGGGGCGATTTAAGATTAAGAATTTTTCATTCATTCCCATCCAATCAAAAGACATTCCCATCCAATCAAAAAAGACCCTTTTGTAATTGATTTCGGAATTTGAATCAATCGGAAGATAAAAAAGACCATTATTCGGAATTTTATCCCTTATTTGGATTTGGTCCTTATTAGATTCAACCTGAATATTTGTATTCAATTTCCAACCCAAATATTTTCTATCTGTATTTTTTTCCATATATATAATATCACTTTTTCCTAGATAATTCTTGATAGAAATATTTTTGAGTATGTTAACAGTTTTTTCTTTATTTCTAGTGGAATTTTCTTGCTTCTTATTTGGTTCTAATGATGATCTATAAATATAGGACTTCTTATTAGTTTCAGAATGAATATATTTATATGATAAACGATCATATCTATAGTTTTTTTGAAAATTCTTTTCTTTATTTGATAATAAATAGACTTTCAAATTTTGTTTTTTTTGTAATCAAATAATTGGTCTTTTTCATAGGAATACCATTTATTTAGATCCTTATTTTGAGATGGCTGGCATTGATTTTTTTCCATTTCGCCATTTTTGTGGGACTAATCTAGACCATGTAATCTGAGATAAATCGTATTGATAATGACCTCTTAACCAGTTTTTCCATGGATTCATTCTATAATTTGGAAGTTTCTTATGTCTTACTTCGTAATCAAAGATTCCTTGTCTTCCAAAAAAATCCTTTATTTCATTCTTAAGAAAAAAAAAGACGGTCCATTGTACTGAAGAATAGATCTTAACTTATTGAAGTTAATAGCCTGGGTTTGTGATAATTTTAAAAATACATATTTTTGTGACAAGTAAGATAACTCAAAAAAAATATTTGACTTCCGCTTACTATTTCTAAGATTATCAAAAGCCTTTTTTATAGTCCTAGTAGAAATAAAGTCAATTTGATTTTGTTTTATTTTATTAATCTTTTCTTTATTTGTTTCGTTATTGTCTATGTATTTCTCAATAATTTTTTTTGTTGATTCCATAAAAAGTTGTAGAGCGATTCTGCGCATATTAATGATACATAGAAAGATATCTATGTATATTTTTTCAATGAAAATTTTAACTATTAATTCAATATTATTTCTTTTTAATATTTTCCATATTTTTGGGAGTGCTTCTCCATTATTCTTTTTATTTTATTTTTTTCAGCGTTACTGTTTTTTTATTTTTTTTGATTATTTCTATTTGATTTCTGATTGTGTTTCTTCTATCAATTCTATGTTTCATTTCTTCTTCTGTCTGTGAATAATTTGTCAAACCTTTAGGTCGATTTTGACTAAGTGATTCATGAATTATCTTATTGCTGATTATAGAATCCTTTTCTCTTTCAGTTTCATTTGATTCATATATTTCTCTCGTTATAAATAATGGAATTTTCTTTCCTTTTAAAAGTTCTTTTAGTATTTGTTTTACAAAGAAAAAGACTTTTGCTTCTTTTTTTAATTTTTTTTAAAGCTCTTCGAATTCTAAAATTGAATTTTCTGATTTCGACTTTATAGTCTATATCTTTAAAAATGGGTTCAAAAAAGGAAGGTGTTTTTCGCGGAGGACCAAAAGGATATTCCGTTTCCATTCCCAAAACTGTTAAAAAACAAGAATCAAAATCATCTTGTTGCTTTCGATCTCTATCAGAGAGTCGTAGCGTAGATACTTTTCCATACTTTGTATCTGGAGTACTTCATTTAATTTCCTCTGCAGTATTGGGCTTTGGCGATATTTATCATGCACTTTTAGGACCTGAGACGCTTGAAGAATCTTTTCCATTCTTCGGTTATATATGGAAAGATAGAAATAAAATGACCACAATTTTAGGTATTCATTTAATCTTGTTAGGTCTAGGTGCTTTTCTTCTAGTATTCAAGGCTCTTTATTTTGGGGGCGTATATGATACTTGGGCTCCGGGAGGAGGAGATGTAAGAAAAATCACCAACTTGACGCTTAGCCCAAGGTCAGGAGCCAATTCGTTAACTGCTCGTTTTTTATCAGAAGCTTGTGATTTGTTTTTTGATGCAGCAAGTAGGGGAAACAATTCTTAATTGTTGGCACTAAAAATAAAGAAGCTGATTCAGTAGCATGGGCTCCAATAAGGGCTCGGTGTCATTATGTTAATAAAAAATGGCTCGGTGGTATGTTAAGGAATTGGTCCACTACAGAAACGAGACTTCATAAGTTTAGAGACTTGAGAACTGAACAAAAAACAGGGGGGCTCAGCCGTCTTCCGAAAAGAGATGCGGCTATGTTGAAAAGACAATTATCTCATTTGCAAACATATCTGGGCGGGATTAAATATATGACAGGGTTACCCGATATTGTAATCATCGTTGATCAGCACGAAGAATATACGGCCCTTCAAGAATGTATCACATTGGGAATTCCAACAATTTGTTTAATCGATACAAATTGTGACCCCGATCTCGTAGATATTTCGATTCCAGCGAATGATGACGCTATATCTTCAATCCGATTAATTCTTAACAAATTAGTATTTGCAATTTGTGAGGGTCGTTCTGGCTATATAAGAAATCCGTGATTAATAATAAGATAAAAAACTTATTTCATTTCGGAACCTTCATAGATTTATCGAATCGGTTACTATTTCTGAATCTCAAAAAAGAGAGAAAAATAACAAGGAATAGAATTTGATTAATTGGTATTCAAAATATACGATTCAAGTAGTCAAGTCGAGAAAGAGATGGTTGAATCAAAATCATTTTGTTTAAAGTTCTATTTTTGTCAGAGGGCAATATGAATGTTCTATCATGTTCCATCTACACACTAAATGGGTTATACGATCTATCCGGTGTGGAAGTAGGCCAACATTTTTATTGGAAAATCGGGGGTTTCCAAGTCCACGACAAAGTACTTATTACTTCTTGGGTTGTAATTGCTATCTTATTAGGTTTAGCCGCTCTAGCCGTTCGGAACCCACAAACCATTCCGACCGGCGGTCAGAATTTCTTCGAATATGTCCTTGAATTTATTCGAGATGTGAGTAAAACTCAAATTGGAGAAGAATATAGTCCTTGGGTTCCTTTTATTGGAACTATGTTTCTATTTATTATTGGAGAAATGACAAGAAGATATTGGAACATTAATTTAGAAGAGATGATGGAAGCAGGAGTTCATTTTGGCCATGGTACTAGGAAATGGAATACTAAAATGGAACCTTATATCTCTGAAAAACGTAAAGGTATTCATATTACAAATCTTACTAGAACTGCTCGTTTTTTATCAGAAGCTTGTGATTTGGTTTTTGATGCAGCAAGTAGGGGAAAACAATTCTTAATTGTTGGCACTAAAAATAAAGAAGCTGATTCAGTAGCATGGGCTGCAATAAGGGCTCGGTGTCATTATGTTAATAAAAAATGGCTCGGTGGTATGTTAAGGAATTGGTCCACTATAGAAACGAGACTTCATAAGTTTAGAGACTTCAGAACTGAACAAAAAACAGGGGGGCTCAGCCGTCTTCCGAAAAGAGATGCGGCTATGTTGAAAAGACAATTATCTCATTTGCAAACATATCTGGGCGGGATTAAATATATGACAGGGTTACCCGATATTGTAATCATCGTTGATCAGCACGAAGAATATACGGCCCTTCAAGAATGTATCACATTGGGAATTCCAACAATTTGTTTAATCGATACAAATTGTGACCCCGATCACGCAGATATTTCGATTCCAGCGAATGATGACGCTATATCTTCAATCCGATTAATTCTTAACAAATTAGTATTTGCAATTTGTGAGGGCCGTTCTGGCTATATAAGAAATCCGTGATTAATAATAAGATAAAAAACTTATTTCATTTCGGAACCTTCATAGATTTATCGAATCGGTTACTATTTCTGAATCTCAAAAAAGAGAGAAAAATAACAAGGAACAGAATTTGATTAGTTGGTATTCAAAATATACGATTCAAGTAGTCAAGTCGAGAAAGAGATGGTTGAATCAAAATCATTTTGTTTAAAGTTCTATTTTTGTCAGAGGGCAATATGAATGTTCTATCATGTTCCATCTACACACTAAATGGGTTATACGATCTATCCGGTGTGGAAGTAGGCCAACATTTTTATTGGAAAATCGGGGGTTTCCAAGTCCACGACCAAGTACTTATTACTTCTTGGGTTGTAATTGCTATCTTATTAGGTTTAGCCGCTCTAGCCGTTCGGAACCCACAAACCATTCCGACCGGCGGTCAGAATTTCTTCGAATATGTCCTTGAATTTATTCGAGATGTGAGTAAAACTCAAATTGGAGAAGAATATAGTCCTTGGGTTCCTTTTATTGGAACTATGTTTCTATTTATTATTGGAGAAATGACAAGAAGATATTGGAACATTAATTTAGAAGAGATGATGGAAGCAGGAGTTCATTTTGGCCATGGTACTAGGAAATGGAATCCTAAAATGGCACCTTATATCTCTGCAAAACGTAAAGGTATTCATATTACAAATCTTACTAGAACTGCTCGTTTTTTATCAGAAGATTGTGATTTGGTTTTTGATGCAGCAAGTAGGGGAAAACAATTCTTAATTGTTGGCACTAAAAATAAAGAAGCTGATTCAGTAGCATGGGCTGCAATAAGGGCTCGGTGTCATTATGTTAATAAAAAAATGGCTCGGTGGTATGTTAAGGAATTGGTCCACTATAGAAACGAGACTTCATAAGTTTAGAGACTTGAGAACTGAACAAAAAACAGGGGGGCTCAGCCGTCTTCCGAAAAGAGATGCGGCTATGTTGAAAAGACAATTATCTCATTTGCAAACATATCTGGGCGGGATTAAATATATGACAGGGTTACCCGATATTGTAATCATCGTTGATCAGCACGAAGAATATACGGCCCTTCAAGAATGTATCACATTGGGAATTCCAACAATTTGTTTAATCGATACAAATTGTGACCCCGATCTCGCAGATATTTCGATTCCAGCGAACGATGACGCTATATCTTCAATCCGATTAATTCTTAACAAAATAGTATTTGCAATTTGTGAGGGCCGTTCTGGCTATATAAGAAATCCGTGATTAATAATAAGATAAATAACTTATTTCATTTCGGGACCTTCATAGATTTATCGAATCGGTTACTATTTCTGAATCTCAAAAAAGAGAGAAAAATAACAAGGAATAGAATTTGATTAGTTGGTATTCAAAATATACGATTCAAGTAGTCAAGTCGAGAAAGAGATGGTTGAATCAAAATCATTTTGTTTAAAGTTCTATTTTTGTCAGAGGGCAATATGAATGTTCTATCATGTTCCATCAACACACTAAATGGGTTATACGATCTATCCAGTGTGGAAGTAGGCCAACATTTTTATTGGAAAATCGGGGGTTTCCAAGTCCACGGCCAAGTACTTATTACTTCTTGGGTTGTAATTGCTATCTTATTAGGTTCAGCCGCTCTAGCCGTTCGGAACCCACAAACCATTCCGACCGGCGGTCAGAATTTCTTCGAATATTTCCTTGAATTTATTCGAGATGTGAGTAAAACTCAAATTGGAGAAGAATATGGTCCTTGGGTTCCTTTTATTGGAACTATGTTTCTATTTATTTTTGTTTCTATTTATTATTGGAGAAATGACAAGAAGATATTGGAACATTAATTTAGAAGAGATGATGGAAGCAGGAGTTCATTTTGGCCATGGTACTAGGAAATGGAATCCTAAAATGGCACCTTATATCTCTGCAAAACGTATAGGTATTCATATTACAAATCTTACTAGAACTGCTCGTTTTTTTATCAGAAGCTTGTGATTTGGTTTTTGATGCAGCAAGTAGGGGAAAACAATTCTTAATTGTTGGCACTAAAAATAAAGAAGCTGATTCAGTAGCATGGGCTACAATAAGGGCTCGGTGTCATTATGTTAATAAAAAATGGCTCGGTGGTATGTTAAGGAATTGGTCCACTACATAAACGAGCCTTCATAAGTTTAGAGACTTGAGAACTGAACAAAAAACAGGGGGCTCAGCCGTCTTCCGAAAAGAGATGCGGCTATGTTGAAAAGACAATTATCTCATTTGCAAACAGATCTGGGCGGGATTAAATATATGACAGGGTTACCCGATATTGTAATCATCGTTGATCAGCACGAAGAATATACGGCCCTTCAAGAATGTATCACATTGGGAATTCCAACAATTTGTTTAATCGATACAAATTGTGACCCCTATCTCGCAGATATTTCGATTCCAGCGAATGATGACGCTATATCTTCAATCCGATTAATTCTTAACAAATTAGTATTTGCAATTTGTGAGGGCCGTTCTGGCTATATAAGAAATCCGTGATTAATAATAAGATAAATAACTTATTTCATTTCGGAACCTTCATAGATTTATCGAATCGGTTACTATTTCTGAATCTCAAAAAAGAGAGAAAAATAACAAGGAATAGAATTTGATTAGTTGGTATTCAAAATATACGATTCAAGTAGTCAAGTCGAGAAAGAGATGGCTGAATCAAAATCATTTTGTTTAAAGTTCTATTTTTGTCAGAGGGCAATATGAATGTTCTATCATGTTCCATCAACACACTAAATGGGTTATACGATCTATCCGGTGTGGAAGTAGGCCAACATTTTTATTGGAAAATCCGGGGTTTCCAGGTCCACGGCCAAGTACTTATTACTTCTTTGGTTGTAATTGCTATCTTATTAGGTTCAGCCGCTCTAGCCGTTCGGAACCCACAAACCATTCCGACCGGCGGTCAGAATTTCTTCGAATATGTCCTTGAATTTATTCGAGATGTGAGTAAAACTCAAATTGGAGAAGAATATGGTCCTTGGGTTCCTTTTATTGGAACTATGTTTCTATTTATTTTTGTTTCTAATTGGTCAGGCGCCCTTTTACCTTGGAAAATCATACAATTACCTCATGGGGAGTTAGCCGCACCCACGAATGATATAAATACTACCGTTGGTTTGGCTTTACTCACGCAAGTGGCATATTTCTATGCAGGTCTTACCAAAAAAGGATTGAGTTATTTCGGGAAATATATTCAACCAACTCCAATTCTTTTACCTATTAATATCTTAGAAGATTTCACAAAGCCCCTATCACTTAGTTTTCGACTTTTCGGAAATATATTAGCCGATGAATTAGTAGTTGTTGTTCTTGTTTCTTTAGTACCTTTAGTGGTTCCTATCCCCGTCATGTTACTTGGATTATTTACAAGTGGTATTCAAGCTCTTATTTTTGCAACTTTAGCCGCGGCTTATATAGGTGAATCCATGGAGGGCCACCATTGACTAGTTTTCTAAACCCATTTATTGTAAGGGGTAGTGCACGAGAAAAAAAAATCTATTTAGTTGATGGAAAAGGATGGGGGTAGGTCTGAGGATCAACC
Source organism: Helianthus tuberosus (assembly GCA_030545235.1). NCBI lineage: Eukaryota > Viridiplantae > Streptophyta > Magnoliopsida > Asterales > Asteraceae > Helianthus > Helianthus tuberosus. Next base: position 166,349,875 of record CM060369.1, on the reverse strand, counting down.
GGTAGTGGGCGAGGGGATTGCTTTTTCCTTGAACAGTTCGAATTTTAAAATTTTGGTTCGCAATTTCATAATCCAAGTTTTTAGTTTTTAATTGACTTTGGATAAAAATCCCGAAAATTTCGATTTTCCTTGAATGTGTCATTGAAAGGTAAAGGATTTAATCCTTTAAATGAAATAAAGTTTTTATCGGAATATGAATCAAACCGAAAGACCTCTTAACTATTATGGGGGTTCATAGAACGAATCACACTTTTACCACTAAACTATACCCGCTACAATGCAATTATTGTATATAAATGGACCTTTTGTCGAGGCGCTTCTGTATATGTGTAGCTGGGCTTCTTATATAAGAAGATCTATTTTACTTACCTAGTACAGCGACCCGTTCAGGAATTCAATGAACCAAGCCCTTTTTTTAACTCAGTGGTAGAGTAATCCCATGGTAACGCGTAAGCCCTCGGTTCAAACCCGACAAGGGGCTTTGTTTGGTTTTTTTCAGTCGTAGTATTCATATTCATATGAAGAATAGCGATATTCTTAATAGGAATAAAAAAGTAACCAACTGTATAATGAGTTATATTATATTAGTTATTATCACGAATCAGGATAAGTCATCTGTCGAATCACCAAATCTTCCTATTTTCAATTAGGCCAATGAAATCCATTGTAAAGATTAGAAATTGTAAAGATTAGAAATAAATAAAGGAAAAATAAGTGGACCTGACCCATTGAATTATGACTATATCCGCTATTCTGGTATTCAAATTCAATAGAGATGAAATTGGAACAAGTTGACCCCTTTTTATTTATTTTCATTTCTTTGGACTCCGCAAGAATTTGTCGATATTTCCAACTCAATCGTCTTGTTCTATAGGAATAAATAGGAATACATTGTCATTTCGTTCCTTCACAGAGAACCATTTATTCTAAGTCACAAGATTAGAATTCACTATCTTTCTTTGATTACAGGATCAAGATTAATTTATATCTATATAATATAATATTTCTATTTAGATTTATAACTATCAGATCGCAGCTTGATGTACCAAAAATTTTCATTTCGTTGCATCTAAGATTTTTGTTCCGGCAATCGTATGAAGAATGGATGCAGGATAAATACTCTCATTTCCAGTCTCCTATTTATTGAATATTGTTATTGTATTAAGTATTGAAGTGAAGTAAAAAATTGGAAACTATCTCTTTTCTAACAAAGAAAAAGAAATATAAAAAGCTTAGTAATTTAGTATACATAAAAATTAGAATAGAAAGAGAGTTCTTTTTCTTAGCAAAAATGCTATATATGATTGGTCATATAATCGGGGTTACATAGATTCCTTTTATGGAACATTTTTAACTGTGGGGGTGCGAAAATTGACCGAATTTACTCATTTTTTTGATAGACGAATAATTGATGGAATTCCAAATGGAGTTGGGTTTATGAGTTTCTTTGTAGCAGAGGTTATTAAATCGGTAGGGGGTGGACGCATTTCTTCTTATTTGTTCTTTTATTTTTCTTATGTATCAATTGTTGATACACGATGTCTAAAGCCTACGTCATAAGTCTAGGGTCTAAATATGTCAAGTATGTATAGTGTAGAAGTCTAAATGTAAGTTTATTTTAGTTTGTAAAGGTTTCGCTTGAAGGGGTCATGATGTAAGCCTCAAGCTAAATCAAGTGATAAGATTTCGCTTGAGGCATGTTGAAGCGAAATCTTGATGCCTATAAATAGGCTTGTGTAGTTCTCAGTTGGTACGCATTCCGAGAAGTTGTAACGAAGTGCTGCCAGTTTTTCAAGTCAATATATAACAGAGAACAAGTGTTAAAAGTGAATCTATTCTGTTTTCTACTCTTTTCTGTCTGATTCTAAGCTGTTTAGATGTTTCCGCCATCTAAATAGTGTAAACACATTCAAATTGACTCATTCGATCGGTCAAATCGATCCTACAATTGGTATCAGAGCCAGTTATGAGTGTGTTCACTTGAATCAGTTGGTTTTTAATCACAAAATTGATTTCTGGACGAAAACACGGACAAAATGGACTAAGACTTTCACAGTGTGTGTAAAATTGTGTTTTAACAAAGCCTTGAGAAATTCAGATTAAAACTCGGACTAAAATTGACAAAAATGACTTGAAAACCAGATTTCGCTTGAGCGAGCAGATTGATTGTTGGTGTTTTGAAGCGAAACTGTTGTTGTCGCTTGAAATATTTTGTTTGTTTGAAGAGAAATCGTATATTTCGCTTGAGGAGTTTGTTTTTGGCTGAAAAGAAAGTTTGAAGCGAAACCATTGATTTCGCTTGAGATCTTGTTGTTAGAAGCGAAATCATACTGTGTTTGTTTTGTGAGTTTCGCTTGAAATCTTCTGTGATTTCACTTGAAGTTTGAGTGATTTCGCTTGAGATTTCTGAAAGTCCATAGTGTTCGTGAACTTGTTCGATAGTCTGATTTTGTGAAAAGTGTGTGTGTGAAAATTTTTAAAACTACTCGGTAAATTTCTAAAAATGGAAAACCAAGAGTTTTATAACTTCTTCTCGGGAAATGGTATGGTAGCAGGGCAAACCTCGGGTAGTGTTTTACAAAACGTCAACATGGAGAACGAATTGGGAACAATGCAAAAGCCTCCTAAACTCATGAACATCGACGAATATTCGAGTTGGGCAGGAAGATTTAAAACGTGGGTTCAAGCTAATCATTTTGAGAGCTGGTTGAAGATTGAGGATAAATATGTATCTCCTGTTAATGCTATGGGTCATCCGAAATTGATTGGAAGTTTGTCTCAAACGGAACAAGCTGACTTTAAGGCTGAAAAGAAAATGATGAGCATCCTTCAACAAGCAATTAAGGAGGACATCTTAGTACTGTTACATCACGAAGACAATTCAAAATCTCTTTGGGATAAATTGTTGTTAAAGTTTGAAGGAAGTGGAGAAATGATGAAAAGCAAAAAGGCATTGATAAACAAGCAGTTTGACATTTTCACTGGAATGAAAGGTGAGACCACAAAGCAATTGATTGAACGATACTGTCATTTGGTTTTGGAGATGGGTAGATTGAAGATAACCAAGACAAATGAAGAGTGGATCGACAAATTAGCAGACGCGTTACCTTATGATGAATGGGGAACGTACCTAATGGTGATGAAGAACAATACAAATTTTGCTAGTATGAATTTGAGTGGTTTCATTGAGAAAATTGAGGCACATGAATTGGAACTAACAAAGATCAAACAAATGAATTCAGCAAATGTGCAGCAAGACATATCTTTGTATTACAAAGGAAGTAATCCTGTAATAACAAATCAAAGTCCAAAGATACAGACGGGTTTTAGTGCTGATGTAAATTTGGGTGGTTCTACAAATACTCCACAATCAAATAAGCCTTCACCATTTATGAACTATGATCCAAATTTCAAAGTTTAAGAGCAGTCTTCACCTCAAAGCTCTACAAGTTCAAATAATCAGGCTTATGTTTCTGGGGTGCAGTGCAACATCGCGGTGAATATTAAGAATGGAAATGAAATTACTGAAACTGCCGCGAGACAACACATTGCGGTACTTGCTTCCGTTCTAGAGGCTTATGAAGGCTTAGTGGCGGGTAGGATTGGTAATCCTGATATGACCAAAGAGGATTATGACCAGATTGACCCGGAGGAACTTGAACTGATTGATATAAAATGGGGCATGGCAAGTTTGGTTAGAAGAGCACAACGGTTTATGGAGATTACAGGCCGGAACAGTTTATCAGGCCCTGATCAGAAGTTAGGGTTCGACAAATCGAAAGTTACGTGCTTCAAGTGTAAAGAACGTGGTCATTTTAAGAGAGAATGTCCGAATCGTGAAGTAAACAATCATCAAAACCCGTTCACCAACGACTACTACAAGCAAGCAATCTATCATCGACCAAATCAACAGCCTACTGTTCAAAGACCACAAATTGAGAATAAACCAGAAAAGGCGATGATTGTGAATCAAGATGATGAGAAGGTAGCTGCAGGGTTCAGCTGGGATAAATATATTCCCAGTAGTGATGGACAGGCAATGATGGCTGAAGTTGTTGAAATTTCCGAAATGGTGTCTGAACCAGAAACAGTTACTGAAAATGGTTCTGCAGTTGTTGAAGAGGTTTCTGTTGAAAATGTGGACAATTTTGAAGAAATAGCTGCTGAAGTTCATCAATCTCAATCTGAACAGGAGGTATTAACTAGTTCTTTGAGATCTATCATGCCGCCTAAAATTTTTGAATCTTTTGCAGATTTCTTTGAAGAACCAAGGACTGGATTGTGTCCAAGATATGATGAAAAGAAAGAATTTGTTGAAGAAATGATCGATGTAACAAAGGAAATGAACAAAGATACTTTGAAAGAAATTGCTGACAAGGCTCTCATGGCGAAACTGAGAGAGGTAGACTCAGAATCTGAGGAGTCTAAGTTTGTCAGTAATGAGTCTGTCAAACGAGAGGAATCTGGAGTTCAGGAAAACGAATCAGTCAAACTGTCTGAGTCAGAGTCTGAGAATGTCGGTAAACAAGATGTGAAAAATGTTTGTCATGAACAGGTTGTTGAAAAAGTTGTTTCAATTCCTGAAACACCATGCCAGAAGTGTTTACAACCTTGCATGGAGTGTCTTGAGAAAGATACTAAGTATCAGGAAATGAAACATCATGTAGACATGCTAAAATTTGATCTGAGCGAAGTAAAAGAAGCATATGACAAATTGGCTAAATCTATCAAAATGATTCAGGATGAAAGTCTTGAAAATGATAAAGCCACGAAATTACTAAAATCAACTGTTTTGGATAAACAAATAGAAATCAATTTTCATTTGGACACAATTGCTTCATTAAAAATGGAATTGGAGTTAACAAAAATTGAAAATGATAGAATTGACAAGAAGTTGATGAGTTATATAGCATCTTCATATGTGATTGAACATATTGTCCCAAAACAACCTGATGAAACACCAGTCTTTAAGAGTGTTCCACCCCCAATGTGGAATCATTATACACAGAAATATCCAGATGGGGTGGAAGCTGCTTTGAATCTCAAATTGAGATCAATTGAGGAGGATTTGCCTGAAAGCATTGATGTTACATTCTCTGCATCCGACACCGACAACGAATCACAGATTATCAAAACTGTTGTCGATCAGGTGTTAGATGAAGAGATTGATAATTCTGAGAAGTCAAAATCTGAGAAAAGTATTACAGATTCTGAGATGAGAGTAATTTCTTGGACCGGTTTATACCGAAATCGGACAAGAGTGCGAATGATGATTCGATTATGGTAGTATATACTATGATTGGAACAGACAAACTTTATTCCGATTTCGAGTATCCTCTTCAGAATGTGAAAATTGAGAATGTTGAGAAAGTTTTCAAATTGGTTGAAATGAACATTGATGAGGTTAATAACAAAGAATTCTTTTCAAAAACTAAAAAATCATTTGTTACAACACATGTCAACAATTTTGAGAAAAAGGAATGGGAAGGTAATGGTAACAAGAAAAATGGTAACAATTTTAAAAACAAAGGAATTGGTTTTGAGAAAAAGATGGCTAAGAAGGTTGTCAAGCCAAAAGATAAAATGAATGATGTTTTTGTTGTTGGACCAAGTGTGGATGATGAGAAGGAATACATTTTTAGTCAAAAAGCGATTGACGATTTCAATACAGCGAAGAAACTAAAAGAAGAGTCGTTCAAGTCAACTTTTGTTGAGTATGACAAAAGAGTTTGCTATCGCTGCAATGAAATCGGACACATGGCAAGACAATGCAAGAAAGTTTTTGAAAAACCTGTCATTAAACCATTTGTTAAAAAATCTCAACCTAAGTCACCAGTTAACACAAAGGGCAAAAAACTGATGGCTTCACCAATTCGAATCTTGAAAAGGGGTGAATCATTGAAGCCAGAAGATAAGCTGAAATCAACATTTGAGATTGGCGAATCTTCAAATTCCCAAATGACTTCAAAGATTTATCCAAAAATGAAAACTTTTGAAAATCAAATTTGGGTTGTAAAATCAAAACCATCGGTCGAGGAGAAAAAGATGGAAAACATTTTGAAAAATGAAACAAAAGTTGTTGAAACCAAATCACAATCAGTTGAGGTAAAGAAAATGGAGAACGAGTTAAAGTTTGATTCAAAAGCTTTTAATCCTATTGTTCAAAATATTTTTGGAAAAATGGTTGACAGAAAGGTCAAAGGAACAAAGGAATTTTATGCATCAAAAGTGGGTGCTAATGATAAACAAGAATTTGAATCTGAGCTTGATAAGTTTCTTGCAGAGTTTCCTCCAATCAAAGAAAATATGTTAAAATCAAAAGTGGAACCTGTTGCTTCGAACGTCACATTTGATTTTCCTAAGATTGATGAAAAGTGTGATGTAGTGTTTGGAAGTGTTTCAGAAGTCAAGAAGTCATGGAGTTCATTGTTTGAATGAATTTGATATGATATGTGCAGGGGCTGCCCAAGTCAATTCTATCAAAATGGATCATGGATAGTGGTGCGTCAAGGCACATGACTGGGACGCTTGCTTTGCTCTATGATGTAAAATCTATCAATGGAGGTCATGTAGGATTTGTTGGGTGTCAAGGTGGAAGAATTGTTGGTCAAGGAATTTTGACAAATGGTGTGATATCTTTTGACAAAGTAAACTACATAGTGGAGTTGACAAACAATCTACTCAGTATTTCACAGATTTGTGATAAAGATTTCAGTGTTCATTTTACAAAAACTGAATGTGTGATTTTGAAACCAGGGTTTAAAATCCCTGATGAGATGGTGTTGTTGCGTGCTCCACGGGAGTATGATCTTTATTATCTTGATATGAGCACAACGACGCCAACGTCTCATCAGAAACAGTGTTTTGTGTCTAAAAACAAAGCAACAGAAAAAGATTCAATCATGTGGCATCGTAAGATGGGCCACATTCATGTTCGCAAAATGAATTTTTTGGTTCATAATGATTTAGTTGAAGGTGTAAACTTGAAAATTTTTCACTTAAATGATGATTGTATTGCATGTAAGAAAGGTAAGCAGGTACGGAAATCACATCCTTTGAAGGTCATGAATTCGGTCAGGTTACCTCTTGAGAGATTGCACATGGATCTCTTCGGGCCTGTTAATGTTAAGAGCATCAGCCGAGATTTGTACTGCTTGGTGGTTACAGATGATTTTTCAAGATTTTCTTGGGTTGTGTGCTTAGAACGGAAAGATCAAACATTTGAGTCTTTGATGACACTTTTCAAGAAGATGGAAACTATATACAAACTGCCTATCCGGAGAATTAGAAGCGACAATGGAACTGAATTCAAAAACAACAGAATGTACGAGTTTTGTAATGAAAAGGGAATTCTTTATGAATTCAGTGCACCGTATACTCCACAGCAAAATGGCGTAGCTGAAAGAAAGAATAGAACCCTAATCGAGACAGCACGTACAATGTTAGCAGATTCCAAGCTACCTATTTTCTTCTGGAGTGAAGCAGTATCTGCAGCGTGCTATACACTGAACAGAGTCCTTACTGTCAAGAAGTATGGAAAGACATGTTTTGAGTTGCTGCATCGTTACAAGCCGAATCTTGAGTTCTTGGAACCTTTCGGATCACCGTGTACGTTTATTGATGAAGACGGAAAGTTTGGGGCAAAATCAAATGAAGGTTTCTTTGTAGGATACGCCAGCCCACTAAAAAGGGTGTTCGTACCATGTCTGAGCAAGGTGATTCAGGTGCTTCATGTGGATTGTCAGAAGCATACTCCGTCACCACAACTTCCCGGACAAAGATTCCTATTTGACTACGATAAACTCTGGGAATCGTTTCATCTGCCGTCTGAGCCGAGTGAGGAGGAACTTGCTCTCATGTACTTGTATCAACAAAGTCATTTGTCAGAGCCGGAATCTAGACCGCTAGATGTTCCTACGCCCACCATGGGTACTCATGATGATGAAGCCGGACCAAGTGGAACCGTTCATATACCACCAGAGGAACCAGAGGAACCAGCTCCGTCATTTGACGTTTCTGACGACTCAGAGGAGGAACCCGCTCCTATCTTTGACGAGGAACCAAATGAGACAACAGAAGAGGCTGTTGACCAAATCGTTGATCTTGACATTTCAAATCTGGAATCGGAAGTTGTCGTGCCTGACAGTGCAATGCCACGAACGTTATCCTATCATCCCTCAGAACAGATCATTGGCGACTTGCAAAGTGGTGTTAAAACTCGACACCAAATAGATCAAGCTCTTACTTGTTTTTATTCATCTATTGCTGACATGCAGAAAGAGGAGAAGAAAGTTTGTGGCGATGAATCTGTTTCTTTGGAAACAAAGGAACCACATGTCGGCGATGAATCTGGCTCTTCAAAGTCAGACAAGCCACATTCAGGCAATGATTCTGGTATGGTAAAACCAGAAGAGCCATGTGTTGAGGTAAAAATGGAGAATTCAGGTTTAACAATGGATGATGTAAACTATCCACCATTGTTGAACAAGAATTCTAAATCACCCAAGGACCGTCAGGATTGGGTGAATCTGTTTAAATGAAAAACCTGACTTGCCGGAGTTCCCAGGTTGGTAAGCGTGGAACATGAATCGGCACATTTCTTGAGAAATTTCACTCTGGTGATTTTTCGCCTTACAAGTGGTTAATTAAGGACATTAAGTTGTACTTGATTTAACTATCTTACAAGTGGTAACTGTGTTTGTGATAAACCTACAAGAAGTTGAAAATAATGTGATGAAACCCCATGTTTGTGAAACGACACACAAAACTAATTTTCCGGAAAAACCATTTTGATTAAAACAAACTTAAGTGTTTTGAAATCATAATGGGAAAATAGTTTGTTGTTAGGGGGAGTTCTGATTGTTTATGCCAGGTGGATGGAGAATTGAAGTCATTCTCATCAAGTTGTCAAGTTTGTACAGTTTGTTTCAAATTTTTTCAGAAAATCAAAATTGAAACATATTTTGATTTTAGGGGGAGTAAAAATTTTAAAAAAATTAGAAAATTAGAAAATGTCAAAAACATTGAAAAATTCAAAATGAGTTTTGTTGAGACAAGAGGAAATGATAGTACATCAGTGGACTATCACAGCATGCTAAAGAAATGGAAAGATAAAATGTGATAAGCGATCTCACTAAAGATGTGACGATAGGCTCAGCTAGACTAGTAGATTTGCGATAACGATACAAACTTAAATGAAAAAGCCTAGTTCTAGTGGGAAACATGGTTGAAAGCATAGTACTTAGTTTTGTCCTTCGTGATTGTGTACCTGCTCGGTAATCGCTGAATGCCAAAAGCATAAAAACTGGTTAAGTTTGTGAACTTTCACAACTTTGCTGAAAAGTCACTGTGATTGTGCATTTTATTTTGCAAAGATTTAAACTTGTTTTATTTCTTTATTTTGTTTAAGCATCGGACATCCTCTGCGTATACGTGAGTATCGACCTGGATGTTGTTGCCTAAACGTTCTGCTTTATTTTCTTTGGTGTTTCGTTTAAGCTTTGGACCTCCTCTGCGTATACGGGAGTATCGACCTGGTGGTTAAAGCCTAAACAACTTCAACTTGTTTTATTTTCTTATTTTGTTTAAACATTGGACTTTCTCTGCGTATATGAAAGTATCGACCTGATTGTTAATGTTTAAACATTCTGCGTTGTTTTCGCACATATCACAGTTGATGAAAGTTTAAAGGCATTACTTGAGTTAGTGTATTGCATGATGAGGGGATATGCTGAGATCGTGGGGTCCATAAGAATTTAGTGCTATCTTAATATACCTTAACGTATCGGTAAGCATTTCGAAAGTTTTTAGATTAAGCTTAAGAGGACAATTATATCGTCAATCAACGTGAATCATTTAAAACGTAAAACGATTAAAAGCTTAACGGTGCTTGTGATGTGTCTCAAAAACTGATATGATCCTCTTTCGCAAACTCACAAAAATATGTTTGTACATATTTCATTTCTGCATTATATTTCTTTTATTTCAAAATCCAAAAAGATTTTAGTGTGTTTTAGCTTAAATTTTTGAAAAATTCAAAAAGATTTTCGACAACTGATGTTGAAAAGCTGATATTCAAAATCTCAAAGGCTAAACAAGATGAACAGTTGGTTTGGTTAAGATGATGAGAAGTTGAAAGATAATTCTCAATTGTTTAGATGATTCATTATTTTGAATCACAATATTGTGTGTTATATGTTTGAGAATCTTAAGTAAATTCTTTTAGAATCAAAATTATTTTGTCTTACGAGAGGTTGAGACGTGTAGGTGTTTTGATTCTTTGGCTACGGAAAGCCAGGTGTCGATCCCAAAAGCACGGAAGCTTGACGAAAGGGGGAGCCAGAAGAGACTACCGAAAGGGGAAGCAAAAGCTGAAAACAGATCCACCGGGATTCTGTTCAAGCAAGAATCTAGAGAAGAAAAGTTCAAATCCATGTGAAGATCTAGACTGAAGACTTCGGCTGTATCCAAGGGGGAGTTTGTTGATACACGATGTCTAAAGCCTACGTCATAAGTCTAGGGTCTAAATATGTCAAGTATGTATAGTGTAGAAGTCTAAATGTAAGTTTATTTTAGTTTGTAAAGGTTTCGCTTGAAGGGGTCATGATGTAAGCCTCAAGCGAAATCAAGTGATAAGATTTCGCTTGAGGCATGTTGAAGCGAAATCTTGATGCCTATAAATAGGCTTGTGTAGTTCTCAGTTGGTACGCATTCCGAGAAGTTGTAACGAAGTGCTGCCAGTTTTTCAAGTCAATATATAACAGAGAACAAGTGTTAAAAGTGAATCTATTCTGTTTTCTACTCTTTTCTGTCTGATTCTAAGCTGTTTAGATGTTTCCGCCATCTAAATAGTGTAAACACATTCAAATTGACTCATTCGATCGGTCAAATCGATCCTACATCAATCTTTTTATTAATTTATTACTTTTTAAATCTTTAAGTCTTCTTCAATCTTTAAATCTTTTTTAAGTCTTTAATAAAGTCTTTCTTTAATTGAGTCTTTAATTCTTTAATAGCAATCCAACCCATTTCATGAATAAAATGTGACCAATTATCCAACCAACAAAACTACTTGTTACAAATAGCATCTTGCTATTGCATCGAAACATAAAAATGTTGACTAATCTCGCTAACATTGAACTTGGTTCAAGTCTACCGGTCTGTTAGGATGCCTCAGCTGCATACATCACTGCACTTCCACTTGACACCTATCGTAATGATAAACGGCTCGTCTCGCCGTGACCTTCTCTTGAATTCTCAAAACTTCTGTCGCTCCATCCCCGCAGGGGCAGAGAACCCGTCGCTGTCTCGGCTGTGCTACCGGAGGCTCTGGGGAAGTTGGAATAGTAGGGATTGCCTTTTTTTCCTTGGTGCTCATTTTGTATGGGCTTTTAGTTTAATGTTTTTATTCAGTGGACGTGGTTATTGGAAAGAACTTATTGAATCCATCGTTTGGGCTCATAATAAATTAAAAGTTGCTCCTGCTACCCAGCCGAGAGCCTTAAGCATTGTACAAGGACGTGCTGTAGGAGTAACCCATTACCTTCTGGGTGGAATTGCCACAACATGGGCGTTCTTCTTAGCAAGAATTATTGCAGTAGGGGCTTCTTACTCCCCAAACAAATCCTCCTACATCTCTATATAAACGCTGGTTTATCAAGAAGACGCAAGAAAAGCACTTCGAATTGTTGATTAATCGCCAGAGATGGCTTAGAACCAATCGTTCATTATCTAATGGATCTTTCCGTTCTAATACTCTATCCGAGAGTTATCAGTATTTATCAAATCTGTTCCTATCTAACGGAACACTATTGGATCAAATGACAAAGGCATTGTTGAGAAAAAGATGGCTTTTCCCGGATGAAATGCAAATTGGATTCATGGAACAGGAGAAGGATTTCCCATTCCTTAGCCGGAAAGATATGTGTAGGTATTACATGTAAAGGGTCCTGTACCCATGGCTCAAAATTTCCTTGCCAAGCTACATGAAAGAGATTTCCGGAAGTCCACAGAAAAATGATTGCTAATTGCCCGAAGTAAGAAGCAAAAATATTCTGATAAAGACGTCTGCACTGCCAACGAACAACATCACCCAGCGACAACAGTCCAGCAGCCGGCGACCACCGTAATCAGCCACCATACCACCGTCGTTTGACACCAAATCTAACCGGAATCCGAACACGGGTAAGTTTCTTTGTTATTTTGATGATTTTGGTTGATATTATAGGAGAAAAAAGGGTAATAAAGTTGTTAAATAGGTTTGAAATTTTGTGTGTTTTGACGTTGTTTATGGTTGTTTAGATGATTTTTAGGGTGATTATGTTGTTTATATATTTTTAGGGCTTGAATAGTTGAAAATTAAAATTGAAACATTATGTTATGGAGCGATGAACTTGTTAGGACCGGTTTGAATCCGAACGATTGCGAACCGACCGTTCGAAGTGCGGAATCCTTTAACGATCGTGACCGAACACACGAGCAGTAATTCTAACTGTGATTCTATTGAAGATTTGATAGCGTACAAGAACCGTGAATCACGTACACAACACTTTTTCTCTCTAGTTTCTCTCTCTAGAACTAGAGCTCTCCAAAGTGCAAATGTGTAAAGTCTTCCCAAAAAAAAATTATAAATCTAAACCCTAAGACTTCTTTATATAGGCCATGGCTTATAAGGGATTTCCCCTTATTTACAATATTGCCACCTAGCCTTTTCTATCAAATATAACACTATAAGCACTAAACTTAATCTATTTCTGCTACAGTCTTGAGATGACGGAGGCGATAGACATACTGTACTAACAGACTCCCCCTTGGATATTGACGCAGTCAATCTCTAACATTCAGACTCGTAGCTTCTTTTCTTTCTCTCTCTTTAGCTCGAACAGAATCCCCGTGGATCTGTCTTCAGCTTCAGCTCCTTTCTTTCAGTAGACTCTTCAGGCTCCCCCTTTCGTCAAGCTTCCGTGCTTTGGGATCGACACCTGGCTTTTCGGTTACAAGCTCTTCTGGGAAAAGTATCATGGCGCCTATGCACGCTTCCCCTTTCGTTGAGCTTGTCTTCAGACTCCCCCTTAGACTCGGCTATCGGGATCATAGTCTGGAATCTGCAACACTCAAACATTTATAAGTAACAATGTTTTGAACATCCAGGATTGAAAACCTGGCTCTCTCAACTTTTGCTAAAATATTTTACAATGAAAGCATTTTCGATTGTCCAGGTATCGTAACCTGGCTCTATAAAACTTTCTAAATCAAGATCCTGGGACTAAGATATAATAATATGAAATATATCCAGGATTACTTGATACTCTCCCCCTATCAACAATCTTCAAAGATTTGGCAGTTTCAGCGAACCGGATCGGAAACTGGCTCTTTTATAGATTTTAACAATATAAACATCCAAATCTCTCACAGTTAACCATCCAAGTCCAACTTAATGACCTTGGAGATATCACAAACTGTTTTTTATTTTTGATTAAAAACTTCAAGTTTCAAATTAATGAACTTGTTTTATTTTCAGAAACACAATCAGCATACTCAGATTTTGAAACTCAGCACTCAGACATCGGTTGTCGAAAATAAAGCAGAAATCAAAATCTTTTTGAATTTTCTGAAATATAAAGCAGTAAAGAAATATGTACAAACATATTTACAGACAATATTTTTGTTTGAGTTTGCATCAGAGGATCATATCAGTTTATGACAAGTCACAAGTACCGTTGAGCTTAGTTACACATTAAGAATTAAACAATTCACTTAGATTGTTGATATACTGATCCACTTAAATTTTCATACAAATTTCAACTGATTCAGGATACGAATTAGGTGTTTTAAGAACTTAAACTCATTCATGTGTCCCACCTCTTGAATATACTCCCGTATCCAGATCCCAATATTCAGTCTTACAGGTGAGTATACCTAGATGATATCTGTAAGGGGAATAAATTATAGTACGAAACCGTGAGAGCTCAGGTCAGAACTTCCGTTCAGCAGAGAGATGACGGCTCGACTTTTGGTGTGTCCCCTTTAGAGGATCTTTTGTATTACAACAGCCATGATTAGCATTTTTCAATGTTTCATCATTTTTTAGCTAAGGGCTGCGCTATGTTTCAAGCAATGCGGAAAGTATTCTCCGGGGACTAGGCCATTGCTTCCGCAAAATCAGAAGTCCCGGGATAATACCCCAGATATCACTAAGCATAAAGACCTAGTATCTCAGAAAGAGAGACCTTTCAAACGAGATTTCAGGGGTTACCTATATATCCAAGTAGTGTTCCCCATGAAATAAGTAAGTTTGAATTTAGGTTTATATCCTAAAAAAATTTACTAATTGTATAAAAATCTACCGACACATCCACGGTGAGATCGTTTAACACATTTAAACTTTTCAATTCTTTAGCGTACTGTAACTGTCTACTGATGTACTATCATTTCCTCTTTTTTCACAAAAACTCAATTTTGAATTTTTATCATGTTTTTGACTTTTTCAAATTTTCTAATGTTTTTGGATTTTCTGACAATATTACTCCCCCTAAAATGCAAAACCATTCTAAAGAAAATTTGACAACCAAATACTGATAGCTTTGTCTCGCCATCCATTTTCTGCTTTTCATGCACTGATTTGCAGAAAATATAACATACCCCCCATGATTTACAACCCATTGATTTTCGACAGTTTGAAAACCGTTTTTCAATCTAGTGAAATTAATCATGTTTGTTCAGCCGTGAGGGTTTCGGCATATTCAATCAGAACACCCCTTTACAACAAACTATTTTCCCATAATGATTTCAAAACACTTAAGTTTGTTTTAATCAGAATGGTTTTTCCGGAAAAAATTAGTTTGTTTACCCATGATGTATAAGAATTTATACATCTTTTGAATCATCAAATACGCCCCGGTTATGCGAAAACTCGTTGTATTTTCATTGATTTCGGTACTCAGTTGAGTTGTTTGTGAAAATACAGGTCCGGGCCTCGACCCGGTGATCGAACGAAGGCTTTTGGAGCAAAATGGAGCGAAAACTGAATATTCCAGCAAACTGCCAGATAGAGCACGATCGTGCCACCGAGAAGCACGACCGTGCCATGACCTTTGTTGCCGAGCACCATCAAGTCGTTTCCGAGAACTGTTGCCGAGCACCATCAAGTCGTTTCCGAGAACTGTTGCCGAGCACCATCAAGTCGTTTCCGAGAATTGTTGCCGAGCACCATCAAGCTGTTCCCGAGATCGTTACCGAGCACCATCAAGTTGTTCCCGAGATCGTTACCGAGCACTATCGTCGGGCACGATCACATCATGCCCTAGCCCGATCGTGCTCGGTCCAAACCACAATCAGATCAGAAGTTACCGATAACGTTGCCGAGCACTATCACCTGTTTCCGAGATCGTTGCCGAGCACGATCATGCCCGGTCCAAATCAAAGTCAGAAGCCGCTTGTTTCCGGGATCGCATTAACCATCATCGACATAAACACGGGAATCACGATCGTGCCGACCTATGGCACGACCGTGCCATGTGGGGCCAGTTGAGCTGGATGACAAGAATTAGTGGGGCGGTGATCGATCGCACTAGGCACGACCGTGCCAAAAGGTGTCACGATCGTGCCATATGACCAGCATGTTAAATACGCACAGCAGCCTCATTTGGACGGGAGTTGGAGCATTTTTGTGAAGTTTTCTCTCAAAATTCTGGTCTTGGAAGCTTGTTGAAGCCAAGGAGGAGCTAGGAAGAAGGCTATATCACATCAAGATCCACTCAATCATACCTTAATCTTGTCTTAAATTTGGGTTAGATCACTTTTATTATCATGAACAATTTTAATTCTCTTGTATTTATTTCAGCAATTATGAGCTTTGTAGGCTAAACATTTGTGTTGCTTAAACCTTGTTGAAGCTATTGATTATGTGATAACATGGAAATGGATGTGATGATTGTTCTTGTTAATCTTCATAGTAATATTTAGTCTTGTTCTTGGAATTTATATGCATGTTTAAAGCCCTTGTTCTTGAATGTTTGGTCATAAGTATTCACATGATGTGTTGGAAAGCCCATGTAGGAATTATGATTATTGAATCTTGTTAACTAGTTAGTATGATTCATAACATGAAACTAGGAATGGTGATTGTTAGCATGACTAGAATGAAGATTTGAACATGTGTATGGATTCTAGCATTTAGATTTGGAAAAGATCAAAAGAATATTAATATGGATTCTATAGTTGAAATCATGTTAGTATAATGATTTAGGCCAAGATTATTGTGTAGCATGATCATACTTGTGGTTCATATCAAGAACATGATAAAGATATTACTTACATAAAACCAAGTTATGGTGATTAATTTGTGTATGACCATGCTTGTGGTGATTAGCATGCTTTTCATATTAGTTTTCCCAAATTTGTAGAGTTAAGAGTTTTGAAGAACAAATAACTCCTCATTAAAGATTAACATCAACTTAGCAAGTGAACTTGAAAGAATAAAGATTAGGTGATTAGAATGATTAGTTCATTTTAGTTTTCCTAAGATTTACATAACTAGGAGACCTTGATTGGGAACTTAGTTGGAATTGGAACTTGCATCATCACTAAATCTTGATCCATTGTTGTTACATAGTCATTAGTGGATACTTTGTTTAAGCAACCTCTTTTAGATATTGTTTTCATAAATTTTAGTTGTTGTAAACTTTCATTTCAAAATCTTAAACCAAACCAATATATCATTTGAAAAAGGCTTTAAAAGTAACAAAAGTTTATTATCGATAAACCGTGTCCACGGATTGATATCCGGTTCTTACCGTTAAAATTATATTACCACCCGACGGGTACACTTGCCCTTTTGTGTGTGTAATTTAGTTCTTAGGTGAAAACCACTTTTAAAACTAAATTTGTGTGAAGGAAAATTAACAAATAAAAATATATATAATTCACGCACATCAAGTTTTTGGCGCCGTTGCCGGGGACACGGTTTTTATTGAAAAAAAAATTCGACTTACTTATTTAGCCATTGTAAAAAAGTGTAAAAAGTTTTTTTTTAAAAAAAATTATAAAAATAAAAAAAAAATATTATAAAAAAATAAAAAAATTAATAAAAATAAAAAAAATTATTTTTTATTTTCTTAATTTCTACTTTTATATTTAATTAGAATTTTTAGTTAGTTGTGCCTTTGCTTGCTACTTGTATATTTATAATATTACTTTAGTTTATGCACCACACGCGATCCCAAGGACCGCCTGAGTTCGAACCGATAGACGAACCCGAGCAGTTGTTCAGTCGAAATACCAACAACGAGGGGGGACATTCGAGCAACGCAAGCGAGTTCCAAGTTTTCGTGAATCCTTCATTCGCCACTGAAACAGAAACCGAAACCGAATCTTTAGAAACTATATCCTTAGGAACCGAAACAGAATCTGAATCCTCCGATAATCTTGAGATTCGAATAGAGATGGCAGAACCAGAAGAGACGAGGATCTTGAATGAGATAGGAAAACCATCACTTGAGGGTTTACCGGCGAGCATAAATGCACCAGCAATCGATAACGATAATTTCGAGATCAGACCTGGCACGATTTCGATGCTGCAGAATGCGGTACAGTTTTATGGCAAGGATCACGAGGATCCTAGTGTCCATATCG
This sequence comes from Helianthus tuberosus, assembly GCA_030545235.1. Classification (NCBI taxonomy): domain Eukaryota; kingdom Viridiplantae; phylum Streptophyta; class Magnoliopsida; order Asterales; family Asteraceae; genus Helianthus; species Helianthus tuberosus. The sequence continues at coordinate 166,332,244 of CM060369.1, read as the reverse complement.
CGGGATTTTTGGAGGTTTGTGCCACGTTTAGGATTCGAGATGCATCAGCGGATGCCGTCCGTCTTCGGCTCTTTCCGTTTTCTTTGCGTGATGGAGCCAAGGAGTGGCTTCTTACACTTCCAGCTGGATCTATCACTACATGGAATCAATTAGCTGAGAAGTTCCTTCATAAATATTTCCCTCCCGAGAAAACTGTCCGATTGAGAACCAGGATTCTCAACTTTCGTCAAGACGAGGGTGAACCCCTTTACGAAGCGTGGGAGCGATTTAAAGAACTTATGAGAAAAGTCCCACATCACGGGTTGCCCAAATGGCAACAATGTTAGATATTCTACCATGGTTTAGATGGACAGGGGCAGATGATGGTCGATACATACGCTGGCGGAGACATAGGCACGAAGAACGCCATAGAAGCAATTGAGATCTTGGAGAAATGCGCCACGAAGAATCGAACACAGCAGCCGCCGAGAGGAAAGAGTTCTAGACAAGGAGTTCATCACATGGACGACTACACTGCCATTACAGCACGCATGGATGCCTTATCTACAAAGTTTGATCGGTTGATAGATCTTCACATGAGTAGTTCTTCAAGTGGAGGAGCGTATCATATAGGAGATTCACCTACGGGAGAGATACCACACGAGCATGTTGACTTTATGGGAAACCAATACCGCCCACAAAATAATCCCTACAGCAACACTTATAATCCGGGGTGGAAGAATCATCCTAACTTTGGTTGGAAGTCCGATACTTCTAATCAACACCCACCCGGATTTGGTCCACGTCCCTCAGCTCCTGGAGCTTATGGTGCGCCTAGACCTCAACAACCACCTCCTACTAGTGAACCAAATGTGCAAGATCTACTTTCTCAGATCTTAGCTGGTCAGAACTCCATAAAGACCGAGAATGAGAAGCGTTTCAAAGACTATGACAATCTTTTCGCAAGAAATGAAGGAGAGATGAGAAATCAAAAGGCTACCATACAGAACATTGAGAACACAGTTGGCCAGATCGCCAAGATGTTATCTGAAAGACCGCAGGGAGGTCTTCCGAGCAATACAGAACCAAATCCGAATGCTACTGCAAAGGCCATCACATTGAGAAGTGGCAGAACCACTGAACCCGTCACTTCGGCAGTCCCTGAAAAGCCGACTACTGATGATGAGGTTGATGAGGAGATTGAGATGGAGTCTCCAACGGGTGAGGTGCAACATAGGCGAGTCCCAGCAAGTACCGCACGACCCAAGGAGCCAGTGAGAGAGTATGTCCCTCCCATTCCGTACCCAGGGAGGTTGAAGAAACAGAAAATGGAAGAACACTATGGTAAATTCCTCGAGCTTTTTAAGCAACTTCATATAAATTTACCATTTGTCGAGGCACTAGCTCAAATGCCTAAGTATGCCAAGTTTCTGAAGGATATCCTGTCCAACAAAAAGAAACTTGAGGAGCTTTCGCAGGTGACCTTGAATGAAGAGTGTTCAGCAGTTCTTCAGAACAAACTACCAAAGAAAATGGATGATCCCGGGAGTTTCACTATCCCGTGCTTGATTGGTAGTTTGTCGGTCAGCAATGCATTAGCCGATCTCGGGGCTAGCATAAACCTCATGCCATATGCAGTTTTTGCTAAGTTAGATTTGGGAGAGCCCAAGCCGACTCGTATGAGCATTCAGCTAGCCGACCGTTCAGTGAAGTATCCTCGAGGCATAGTTGAGAATATGCTGGTGAAAATCGACAAGTTTGTCTTTCCTGTCGATTTCGTGATTCTAGACATGGATGAGGACAAAAATGTTCCACTTATCTTAGGTCGACCATTCCTAGCCACTGCGAGAGCCTTGATTGATGTCTGCACCGGTAGACTTACTCTTAGGGTTGATGAAGAGGAGGTTACCTTTGACATTGGAAAATCCATGCAACACTCGCAAAGTCAGGATGATACACTCTACTTCATTGAGACTATCGACACATACGTGAGTGATCATCTTCGTTCTACATTTGAGGAGGATGTTATGGACACACAGCTGCTATGAGGGGATGCTTTTAGTTCACTTAGGGTGGACCGATTAGTTGAGGAGGTGACCTGTTTGATAGGTCACACGTCTCCCCCGTGTCCAGAGGTTTTTGAAGTGGTAGATCGCGTTACTGAGCCTAAAGCACGCCCTTCTATTGAGGATCCACCTTCGGTTGAGCTTAAGGAGCTTCCAGATCATTTGGAGTATGCTTTCTTGGAGGGTGAAACTCATCTGCCTGTTATCATTTCTGCTGGGTTGTCGAAGGAAGAGAAGGATCGATTACTTGAAGTCCTGAAGCAGCACAAGAAGGCGATTGCTTGGAAGATTATAGACATAAAAGGAATCAATCCATCCTTTTGTGCCCATAAGATCTTGATGGAGGAGGACTTTAAACCTGTAGTGCAACATCAGAGGCGCTTGAACCCCAACATGCAGGAGGTCGTGAAGAAAGAGGTCATCAAACTACTTGATGCAGGTTTGATATATCCGATCTCTGATTCACCATGGGTTAGCCCTGTACAGGTAGTCCCGAAGAAGGGAGGTATGACAGTGGTGACCAATGAAAAAAACGAGTTAATTCCTACTCGTACTGTCACCGGATGGAGAGTTTGCATTGACTACCGCAAACTCAATGATGCCACGAGGAAGGATCACTTCCCACTTCCTTTCATTGATCAGATGTTGGAGAGGTTGTCGGGCAGGATGTACTACTGCTTCCTTGATGGTTTTTCGGGATATTTTCAGATCCCCATCTCTCCTGAGGATCAGGAGAAGACGACATTCACATGTCCCTATGGCACATTTGCCTACCGGCGGATGCCCTTTGGACTGTGCAATGCCCCGGCCACATTTCAGAGGTGTATGGTGGCCATTTTTCATGACATGATCGAAGACTCCATGGAGGTTTTCATGGATGACTTTTCTGTGTTTGGGAGTTCTTTCGATCAATGTCTCGGGAATCTGAAAAGGATGTTGGCTAGATGTGAAGAGACCAACCTTGTGCTAAACTGGGAAAAATGCCACTTCATGGTGAAGGAAGGCATTGTACTTGGGCATAAGATTTCACAGGAAGGGCTAGAGGTTGACCGAGCCAAAGTTGAGACTATTTCAAAGCTCCCGCCTCCCACATCCGTGAAATCTATTAGGAGTTTTCTAGGTCATGCAGGTTTCTACCGGCGATTCATAAAGGACTTTTCCAAAATCGCCCGTCCCATGACTCAACTCCTGGAAAAAGATGCCCAGTTTGTTTTCTCCGATGAATGCCACCGGGCATTCGAGTTGCTGAAGGAGAAATTAGTGACCGCCCCAATCATGGTAGCTCCCGACTGGCAACTACCATTTGAGTTGATGTGTGATGCGAGTGACTTCGCAGTCGGGGCTGTCTTGGGTCAAAGGAAAGATAAACACTTTCACCCGATTTACTATGCGAGCAAGACCTTGAATGACGCTCAGGAGCACTACACCACGACAGAGAAGGAGCTCCTAGCTGTGGTCTTTGCCTTCGATAAGTTTCGGTCATATCTTGTCCTTTCCAAGACCATTGTGTACACGGACCATGCAGCCCTTCGATATCTTTTTAGCAAGCAAGATGCTAAACCAAGATTGATACGTTGGATTCTATTGCTGCAAGAGTTTGATATCGAGATCCGTGACAAGAAAGGGGCTGAAAACTTGGCAGCCGATCATTTATCTCGATTGGAGCGTTCAGAGGAAAACGAAATTCGTGGGCCTAACATCAATGACAATTTCCCCCACGAGCTTCTTTTGAGGATTGAGATTTGTGATGATTCCCCATGGTTTGCTGACTTTGCAAACTACTTAGCTAGTGACATCCTGATCAAGGGGATGACCCATCAGCAGAAGCGAAAGTTCTTTGCAGATGTTAAGCATTATTTCTGGGATGACCCTTACTTGTTTAGGGTAGGAGCAGATAGGATGATCCGGCGATGCGTGCATGGTAACGAGGCGAGGGATATTTTACGTCACTGTCATGAAGGACCCACGGGAGGCCACCACGGAGCGAACAACACGGCAAGGAAAGTGTTTGATGCCGGATTCTTTTGGCCGACTATTTTCCGTGATGCCCAAGAGTGGGTAAGGTCCTGTGATGCTTGCCAAAGGGCGAGCAACATTTCTACACGTCATGAGATGCCACAAAACGGCATTCAAGTTTGTGAGATTTTTGACGTATGGGGGCTAGACTTCATGGGCCCTTTTCCGACATCTTTTGGGAACCGCTACATTCTCGTCGCTGTTGATTACGTTTCAAAGTGGGCTGAAGCACATGCTTTGCCCACTAACGATGCGAGAGTAGTAGTGAAGTTTTTGAAAAAGTTGTTTGCTCGCTTCGGTGCCCCGAAAGCATTGATTAGTGACCGTGGGACGCATTTCTGTAATGCTCAGCTTGAGAAAGCATTGTCCCGATATGGTGTGCAACATCGATTCTCTACACCATATCATCCGCAGACGAGCGGACAGGTCGAGGTTACTAATCGGGGTATCAAGCGGATTCTGGAGAAAACGGTTAATTCTAGCCGTAAAGATTGGTCCGAGAAATTGGATGATGCACTTTGGGCTTTCCGGACAGCCTACAAGACTCCTATAGGCACCACACCGTTTAAATTATTCTATGGGAAGTCTTGTCATTTGCCTGTTGAACTCGAGCACAAAGCATATTGGGCTTTGAAGACAGTTAATTTTAACATGGCTGCTGCGAGTGAAAACAGGTTTGTGCAGATTCACGAGATTGAGGAGCTTAGGCACGATGCGTATGAAAGCTCCAAGCTATACAAGGAACGTACTAAGACGCTTCACGATGCCCGCTTGAAGAACAAGAAACAATTCCGAGTGGGTGATCGTGTGTTGTTGTACAACTCACGTCTTAAGTTGTTTCCTGGTAAGCTTAAATCTCGGTGGTCGGGTCCCTACACTGTACGGTCAGTGTTTCCTTACGGGACCGTGGAGATAGGCCATGAGGATGGCCGGTTGTTTAAAGTCAACGGGCATAGGTTAAAGGCTTATGTTGGAGGGCCCGTTGACCGGAGTGATGAGGTTGTTGCCCTCCACCCCAAGAACAAATAAATTCGGGGTGGTGAGTCTAGCTGAAGACTCGTAAATAAACTTAGCATGTTTGTGTTTATTATTTATGTTGTTATGTTTGTTTGTGTGGTTTTCTATTTTTGTTCAGGTTGCGGTTCGTTCTGGTTCGCGAGGGATGTTAGAGCTTGTCAACCGGCTCTCAGGTATGTCAGTTCGGTTATGTCTTAACAGGATATGTATCGTGAGTGCCCCGGTTCAAGTGGTAAAAAAAAAAAAAATTTCGAAAATCTGGAACTACCTGATAAAAACCAGGCACCACCAGAATAGGTAGTGTCAGACTAGCAGAACCAATAATAGAACCATCTTCTACTAAAACCTCCTTCATTCTCATTCTTCTTCTTCACTTGAACCACACAAGACACTCACGATTCCTCTGCATTTCTTTGTTTCCCTCAAGATTTGTTCAAGTTCTTTCATTCCAACATCATTCCAGGTACGAATCTTTCCTGTTTATTGTTAGTTTCATGTGTTTTGATGTATTGTTCTTCATGTTCTTCATACTAGTTCTTTAAGTTTTTAGGGTTTGGTCTAAATCACCCGATTCAGGCCCGTTTTCCTTGTTTTTTTTGTGTCGATTTGAACCACAATGGACCGATCTACAAAACCCCTAAACAAAAAGCTAAAAAATCGGGGTTTTGGGGGCTGTTTTGAGCGATTTTTCGAAGCCGGGTTCCGACAAGCACAGTCGTGCTTCACAGAGGCACTATCGTGATCTTCAAAAACTCATAAAATCTTCATAATTTTCCAGAAACCCAGCAACGTCACGAGGGTGCCGATTTATATCACGATCGTGCCCTTGTCAAGATCGCTCAGTCCAGTTCCCGGTTATCGGTAAGGTCATCGGTAAGGCACTAGCGGGCCATATGGAAGCACGATCGTGATTTCCGGGAAATCGCCGAGACCAGTCACCGATCATCGGCCCGGCACGAGGGTGCCGTATAGTGTCACGATCGTGCTTCTCGGCAATTTGGTTCAAATCACAGTCGTTAACGGCCGAGCACGATGGTGCCTTGGGATGGCACGATCGTGCTCCTGGGGAATAAAAACCAAGACTTCATAAATTTCCCAGAAATCTTCATAAACTCATCGATTTGCAGGTGTTGCACGGTAGTGCCATACGGTGGCACGACCATGCCATGCTATCCATTCCGAAAATTTTTGTCTGTTGTTTTAGCTGCTGATTAATCTTGTATCAATTTTGCAGATGAACCACCCTTACTTGCGTTTCTCAAATACTCCCAGGGAAGGGTACTGTATCCCGAAAGTGGAGCGGTTATGGGATCGACGACACCTAATTGAACCCATGAAGAGATTGCAAAGGGTTGATTTAGACTTGCTCGGACAGCTCGAGCGGTTTGATGAGCTTATGACACCGCCATGGTCCCGCCTTTTTGAGATCGCAGAACCACAATACATAGAGTTGGTGATCGAATTCATGGCATCATTCCGTTTCACCTTTCCATGCCCAGATCTTTATGACAAAAATGTTGGTGTCAAGTATAGATTGGGAAGGAAATGGCATCACCAGTCGGTCAGCAGATTCGCTGTGGTTTTGGGGCTGTATACGGGTGATGAGATTGATACTAATTTATTTCATGGGAGTTTACAAGATTGGGAGCAAGACGCAGACAAGGCCGCCTTTTGGAATCAAATTACTACACCGGGTCGGGCTTGGGAACCTCGAAGAGCCAAAGCCACATGGGTCCTCGACCCACTTCACCGGGTCATAGAGCGTGCCATATTCCATGTCATTGGAGGTCGGGGTGATAGCACGGGAAACATCTCCACCCGCGACCATTTCCACATTTACTGCATCATAAACGGCGAGCACTGCAATCTAGCCATCAGCGTTTTAGAGTCGATCTTTCGGGCTGTTGGTTCGACACCCACATCGCGCATCTGCGGAGGGGCCTTTGCTACAAAGCTTGCTAGATATTACCGGGTTTCATTAAACAATTTGACCGAAGCCTGTGACTATGGCCTTCTCGATCTGCAGCAGCTAAACTCAATGCGCCTGACTCGTAAGGTAAACGGGATCCCGAAGCTTGTGGACAGATTAGGAAGGATTTGGGACCCACTGCCTGCTAACAATGAGGGTGGTGATGATGGAGGCGAGGACGTCCATATGGACGATGTTCCAGTTCAGGATCAGGGCGGGGACGCTGGAGGAGCGGGCCCCCAATTACAGATTGGACAGGGGTTTGACAACCCAAACCAGGAGCATGGGCATCATGGATTTGGATATGGTGGTGATTTTGGATATGGTGCTTACGGTCCGGCAGGGGCAACCCCGAATGACCTTATGCAGAGGATGGAAGGACTCGAGTTGAATCAGCAGGAGATCAGACGGGATGTGGACCTCATACGTGCGGAACAGTTTAGACAAGGAAATTATTTGGAGGATATTTATGATCAGAGCCGGCGCAGTTTCGATTGGCTCTTTAGTTCGCAACAACACATCGCGAACTCGCTCAACAATCCTTACACACAGCCACCACCGCGCTTCCACAGAAGGTCCAGGTTTGACAGACGACGGGACGACGCCGGTCCTTCCGGAACGGGTGGTCGATCCTAATCCCACTGTTAGTATGTTTATTGTTTAGTGTTTGAGGGGTGTGCCATTTTCCTTTGTCCGTACACTCCTCCGTCGTGTGACTTTATTTTCTTTAGTTTTGGTTTCCGTCGTGTGACTTTATTTTTATTGGTTTTTGGTTTGAACTAATTAAGGAATGACAAATGGGTTGGTTAGTTTTCTTTTGTGTATTTAATCATGTTTGCTAGTGCACAGTGTTTGCTTGATTGAGATGTTGGTTTTGGATAGCATGGTAGTTCGTGGCGGATGCTTCGTATCGCTTCATTTATCACCAAATAATGCCGTTAAATTTCAGGGGAGTTTTCGTATTCCCGTCTCTTCCACTTTATATTTGATTTTTGTTGTACATCGAGGGCGATGTACAATTCAAGTGTGGGGATGTGGTTTATCGCTTGAGCTTCGTTTTGTTAAAAAAAAAAAAAAAATAATAATAATAATAATAATAATAATAATAATAATAATAATAATAATAATAATAATAATAATAGTTAAACAAAGCTCTCTCTCAAACAACTTTTGGTGGCCTAAAAATTAAATCAACATAAGTTTTATAAGCACATAAAATTTTTGATAAAGGTAAACGCAAAAGAGGATTCGCTCACGCAAAAGGATTACCATAAAAGCAATGTTTTTATATATTTTTGAGCGTGAGAAATCGAGCGATTGATCTACTTGTTTGCCTTGCATATTTGCCCAATACGCCCGTTTCCGTGAGTTATTTTTGAGCCTTATAGCTTTAAATTCATTCTTTTTTGCTCATGTTTTTGCGGGCAATGTTGAGTGAGCCGGATGACTTTTGCGATTTAGAACTTGTGTTAGGTATACATTTCGAGGCCACGAAGCAAACGTATAGCATGAAAATGATTGAGGCATTAGGAAACCTTTTACTTTAAACCATTTATTCTTATTCCAACACCAAAATCATCCCTTAGTTAAACCAATTTGAGCCTTCCCTTTCATTTCTTGTAAACCACTAAATGTTAACCACTTAGCCAAATTAGCCTTTTACATTTTTAAAACCCATTTTCGGTTGGAAGCCCGGTTCGGTTAGTGATTAACGTGTAGCTTTTTGTATAAATTCTTAGTTATTAATTGTAACCTCATGGTTAAGAGTTGTTATCTAAGTAGACGTACTTAGTTCTCCTTAAAGCATGTTGTTGTTCTTGTAAAAAAAAAAAAAAAAAAATCGAAAAGAAGAATTATAGTTGAAAAAAGCATTATCAACAACTTTGTTAGAGCAATTTTGGGAGTTGAAAAGCTAAATTTGTCGGTTAGCTCTCGGTTAGATATTAGTGAGTTGTATAATCATATCTTTGTATGTTTCAAGTCAATCGAATCGTCGGGTTACAACCAATTTTTGCCACTTTCAAAATCCACTTCCACACCCTAAACCCAAGCCAAGTTACAACCCAAACAAGACCTCATGATTTATGTTATATTTTTTCTCCAAGTGTTTAGATTTGATCCTTCCACAAGCTTATGATATCGCATAGTCATCGTCTTGGCATCGAGTGTTCTAGACATACTCCTTAATTTGTATGTGCACCTACATTTAACCGAGTGTGAGTGAACATTGTGAGGATGTAAGGTAAATTGGTAAGGATTTCCAAGATAGACCATTGCTCATAAATATATTTTGACATACTTTCGAAATTATCCTTCGTTTCGAGTAATCCTTGATTGTTACAACCCGAGTTGATTATTTGTGCTTTTGAAAGACTAGTTGAAATAATTGCCATTTAAAGAGTTTGTTGATTTTAGTTTGCTTGAGGACAAGCAAAGTTCAAGTGTGGGGATGTTTGATGTATAAGAATTTATACATCTTTTGAATCATCAAATACGCCCCGGTTATGCGAAAACTCGTTGTATTTTCATTGATTTCGGTACTCAGTTGAGTTGTTTGTGAAAATACAGGTCCGGGCCTCGACCCGGTGATCGAACGAAGGCTTTTGGAGCAAAATGGAGCGAAAACTGAATATTCCAGCAAACTGCCAGATAGAGCACGATCGTGCCACCGAGAAGCACGACCGTGCCATGACCTTTGTTGCCGAGCACCATCAAGTCGTTTCCGAGAACTGTTGCCGAGCACCATCAAGTCGTTTCCGAGAACTGTTGCCGAGCACCATCAAGTCGTTTCCGAGAATTGTTGCCGAGCACCATCAAGCTGTTCCCGAGATCGTTACCGAGCACCATCAAGCTGTTCCCGAGATCGTTACCGAGCACTATCGTCGGGCACGATCACATCATGCCCTAGCCCGATCGTGCTCGGTCCAAACCACAATCAGATCAGAAGTTACCGATAACGTTGCCGAGCACTATCACCTGTTTCCGAGATCGTTGCCAAGCACGATCATGCCCGGTCCAAATCAAAGTCAGAAGCCGCTTGTTTCCGGGATCGCATTAACCATCATCGACATAAACACGGGAATCACGATCGTGCCGACCTATGGCACGACCGTGCCATGTGGGGCCAGTTGAGCTGGATGACAAGAATTAGTGGGGCGGTGATCGATCGCACTAGGCACGACCGTGCCAAAAGGTGTCACGATCGTGCCATATGACCAGCATGTTAAATACGCACAGCAGCCTCATTTGGACGGGAGTTGGAGCATTTTTGTGAAGTTTTCTCTCAAAATTCTGGTCTTGGAAGCTTGTTGAAGCCAAGGAGGAGCTAGGAAGAAGGCTATATCACATCAAGATCCACTCAATCATACCTTAATCTTGTCTTAAATTTGGGTTAGATCACTTTTATTATCATGAACAATTTTAATTCTCTTGTATTTATTTCAGCAATTATGAGCTTTGTAGGCTAAACATTTGTGTTGCTTAAACCTTGTTGAAGCTATTGATTATGTGATAACATGGAAATGGATGTGATGATTGTTCTTGTTAATCTTCATAGTAATATTTAGTCTTGTTATTAGAATTTATATGCATGTTTAAAGCCCTTGTTCTTGAATGTTTGGTCATAAGTATTCACATGATGTGTTGGAAAGCCCATGTAGGAATTATGATTATTGAATCTTGTTAACTAGTTAGTATGATTCATAACATGAAACTAGGAATGGTGATTGTTAGCATGACTAGAATGAAGATTTGAACATGTGTATGGATTCTAGCATTTAGATTTGGAAAAGATCAAAAGAATATTAATATGGATTCTATAGTTGAAATCATGTTAGTATAATGATTTAGGCCAAGATTATTGTGTAGCATGATCATACTTGTGGTTCATATCAAGAACATGATAAAGATATTACTTACATAAAACCAAGTTAGGGTGATTAATTTGTGTATGACCATGCTTGTGGTGATTAGCATGCTTTTCATATTAGTTTTCCCAAATTTGTAGAGTTAAGAGTTTTGAAGAACAAATAACTCCTCATTAAAGATTAACATCAACTTAGCAAGTGAACTTGAAAGAATAAAGATTAGGTGATTAGAATGATTAGTTCATTTTAGTTTTCCTAAGATTTACATAACTAGGAGACCTTGATTGGGAACTTAGTTGGAATTGGAACTTGCATCATCACTAAATCTTGATCCATTGTTGTTACATAGTCATTAGTGGATACTTTGTTTAAGCAACCTCTTTTAGATATTGTTTTCATAAATTTTAGTTGTTGTAAACTTTCATTTCAAAATCTTAAACCAAACCAATATATCATTTGAAAAAGGCTTTAAAAGTAACAAAAGTTTATTATCGATAAACCGTGTCCACGGATTGATATCCGGTTCTTACCGTTAAAATTATATTACCACCCGACGGGTACACTTGCCCTTTTGTGTGTGTAATTTAGTTCTTAGGTGAAAACCACTTTTAAAACTAAATTTGTGTGAAGGAAAATTAACAAATAAAAATATATATAATTCACGCACATCAACCCATCACTTGTGGGTTCGGGGTCATCACATCACCTTGTTCTCTTTTAACCATTTTGAAAATTTAACATTATTAGGTCAAACATCACAATCACTTGTAGAAAATCAAGTACAACTTAATGTCCTTGATTAACCACTTGTAAGACGAAATATCACAGTTACCATCCTGTGAATTTCTCAAGAATGATGTCGATACCTGCTTCACACTTACCAACCTGGAAGCTCCGGCAAGTCAGATATTCAACCAACAGATTTTGATACCCAAGCCTGACCAGCCTTGGGTGTGTTTTGAACATTTCTCTTTTTTTCATAAAATTCTTTTGTTCCTTTTACCTTTCCATCAGCCATCTTGCTAAAAATATGTTTAACATTGCTATTAAACATTTTTCCAGCATCAACACCTTTTGATTTTAGGTTTGCGGCTCGTAATGGTGGAAAGTTCTCATCGTTCATTAATGGAACTGTTTCTTCCTTTTTTACCTCAACTTGTGGCTCATCTGATTTTGTGGAATCAGATTCATTGCCTGAACTTGGCTTGTCTGACTTGGATGAGCCAGATTCATCGCCAATAACTTTCTTTTTCTTCTTGTTTGTCCTTAGATTTGCATCTGAAGAATTCGATTTTCTTGACTTTGCCGTCGAGTGAATCGATTCATCAGAACTTTTATTCGAACCAACCGGTGAACCCGAAGACAAAATCTTCTCCAAATACTCTCTCGCCTTCTTCCTCTTCTTCCTCAGTCTGTCTCTCTGCCCCTGTGAAAGCTTTACTTTCTTATCTTCCACTTTCTGTTCTTTGGGCTTGACAGTGACTGGTTTCTTTACCGTTCTCTGAGATTCAACCCTCGATCTTCCCATCGATCTCCTTGGGCAATCTCTGGCAATATGACCTTTGATATTGCATTCAAAGCATCTTCTTGTCTCAAAATTCCAATTCTGGCAGTTAACAGCAATGTGTCCTCTAACACCACAGGTGTAGCACACTCTGTTATCGTACCATCCACTTCTGTCAGTCCAAACCTTCAGATCATAACATTGTTTGGCTTGGTTATAGTCATTTCTCCTCCTCAATGCTAGATTTGGCTTTTGAGCACTGTGGTCAAACCTGCACCACTTATTACCATCATTTTGTGAATTTTCATTTACAAATTTTTGTGATTTTTTATAATGATTGGATGACTGAACTGATGAGCTTTTATTTTCATTTTTAAAATTTTTCGAATTTTTAACTTTTTGTTTATGTTCTACACTCTTCTTAACAGGTTTTTGCTTAGAACATTCACCTGTTTCAGTAGATTACAAAACAGTATTTTTAAATTTTTCTTGTAAATTTAAAAATATTTTTCTTTTCTTTTCCTTTTCTATTTCATCATCAGCTTTGTCATCACAATCTTCAATTTTGACTTTGTCAAAATTTGTGACTTTGTCACTTATTGGAACAGAATTGATCGGTTTTGGACACTCACATGGTGCCGAAGTCACAAAACCTTTCAATTTCACTTCAAACTCTTTGATTTTCATCCGAGCTTTTTCAGCTTCTTTTTCAAGCTGAATGATTTTAGCAAGATGAGAATTGATTTCAATTTGTTTTTCAAGATTATCTTTACCAAAAATATCTCTCTCATCTTCTAAAATCTTGATTTGATTTTGAAAATCTTTTTCTTTTTCTTTTAACGCTTCATTTTCCAATTTTATCCAAGAAACGTTTTCATTTTCAATTTTGATTTTTCCAAAAACTTTTTCTTTTTCTTTCAAATTGTTAATTTCCAATGTCAAACTGTCCAAACTACTCAACAGTTTGTCATTTTGTGACTTCAATTTCTCACAATTATCTCTCATTTCAAGAATTTGTTTATTATCAGATTCTTTCTCATCCTTCAAAGCTTTGTTTTCCAATGTCAAATTCTCCATATCTTTCAAGAGATTGACATTTTCTGCTTCGGATTTTTCGCATTTCAAGCATTTTCCATTCATCTCTCCATTATCAGCTTCTTTCTTTGTTTCTTTCATGTATGTTCCTGCACAGAAAATTTTAACAAAATCAAGAGGATTCATATTATCATCAATATAGCAACCCCTCTTAATATCGTATCTCATAACATTTTTTGCTGCAAGACACACAGTGATTCGTTTTCTCATTTCAATGATCACATCCAAATCTATCTTTCCTGATTCTCCTTTTATTTCATCTAATAACTCCCTTTTTCTTGAATCTTTATGACTCCTATGATTTGTTATTGTATTGATGAAACTTCTTAAATCAAAGCGTGATAAACTAGAATCCCGTCTCAGTCCATTCACGAATTTCTCCCATTCCAAAGGTAAAGCATCAACAAATTTTGAGATTCTTTCATCTTTTGAATGATATATCTTATGTCTTTCTAACTTGATGATTAGATCATAAAACCTTTCTTTCAACTCTTCCACTGATTCATTCTTCTTACATAAAAAATTTTCGAATCTTTTAATATAAACATCCTTATCACTTAATCTCCCACACCAAGATTCACAATGCCAATCATTTAAATTTTCAAGATTCTTGTTTTCCTTTTCGTCAAACATTTTGATTTCTTGGTATTTGTGCCTTGTAAATCACCTCGAATCACCTGCAAACAAACAAACAAACGATCAGTTCAAACAAACTGAATTCGTAACAGTGTGTTTGTAAAATCAATCTAAGACTCATGTCGAAGATTTTGCGAATAAATGTTGTTCGGGTGAGTTAACTATCCAACTCTTTGACACAAGCCACTCGACAAAACTTGAATTAATCGGTTGGCACTTTGACTCTTTGACTTCGAGTGAGTTGTCTAACTGGATTACACGTTGACTTTTTGACCACGATTAATGAATGACACTCTCACTTGCAACAAGAAAATAACCTTCACGTGAGATTCATTATATCACATGTATCAAATTCTTGGTAACAACAAATGTATCAGCAACTAATAGCACTTAAAATCAGTGATTGGGCCAAAAATGGAAGTCACATGGGCCTTAACACTTTACCTCAACTCATTGGACCGTTGGTATAGATCTTGACAACAAAACTAGTATGCAGACAAACTCAATTACAATTTAATCTTGATTGGGCCGACAATCTTAGTGTTGACAAACTGTTATCTATCACATGTAATTTTATTGAAGCACACAAATTCACATGTTCACCACAGAAGGCATTAATGAGTCACATGTAATGCTGACAAGGTTAACTAACAAACCTGAATATGTTGACTAAAATGTGGGTCGGTCGAATGAGGTGCAATGACACGTATTGAAAATGTTATCCGTGCGTACAAGTTATCTGCCCGTATGGTCAAATAAAAGTCAACACGGATGGCTGTGCGTGCGGATGGGGATCCGGATAATGTTATCCGCACGGGTGGTGATACGCACGGGTGGGAATGTTATCCGCGCGTACAAGTTGTCCGTGCGTATGGCAAGTACGTGCGTATGACCTGTACGTGCGTTTGACCTGTACGTGCGTATGACGCTATCCGCACGTATGGCTATCCGTGCGTATAGCTATCCGTGCGTATGACTTATGCTATCCGTGTGTAATACCAACCGCACGTGTGACACAACTCTTATTCGACCAAACAAATAATATCACATGCACTAGACTTTAAAATTCTAAAACAGTCACATGTAATAATCACCGAATGCACAAGTTCACGTGAAGACACTGAATGCACAAATTCACAACTCTAGTAGACTGACAAATCACATGTACTCATTTAATGATGGCCGGTTATTATGATAAAGCAATAAAGACTGTCACGTGATGTTGTTATTAATGAAGGTGATACCTGATGACAACAGACAATCACATCCACACCGAATGAATTTAATGTTTCACATGAAATGCTGATAATGTTGACTGACAATCGATTAAATGACTTTGACCAAGTGACACGGATTGCCAACCGTGCGTATGGGAAATGAGGCTATCCGTGCGTATGACAGAGTCAACAACAAAGTCAATACGTATTATGTCATCCGTGCGTGCAACTTATGCGTACGGATAGGTCAACAATCAGTCAACGCGTATGGTCATCCGCACGGATTGCCATCCGCGCGGAGAACATCAAGAACAACAGCAGCAACTTTTAACATTTTTTGAACCACAAAATTCTCGATTTCTCCTAACTGGCTTTGAATTTCGAACTGAAATTTTGTATGCTTGTAGATCAGGTAGATTCGCTCAACATATCCAAAAATCAGCCATTTTCGACCATAACAACCTGTTCAAATCAGCAAAAATCAGATAAAAACGTGAAGAACAAGAAAATATGAGAAATTTGACAAATCTGGATAATTTTGGCTCTGAAACTGATCAAATCTTGAACGAAACCGTGAGTTTGATCTTCGCAACCGAGCACCCGCTCTGATACCACTTGTTAGGACCGGTTTGAATCCGAACGATTGCGAACCGACCGTTCGAAGTGCGGAATCCTTGAACGATCGTGACCGAACACACGAGCAGTAATTCTAACTGTGATTCTATTGAAGATTTGATAGCGTACAAGAACCGTGAATCACGTACACAGCACTTTTTCTCTCTAGTTTCTCTCTCTAGAACTAGAGCTCTCCAAAGTGCAAATGTGTAAAGTCTTCCAAAAAAAAAAATTCTAAATCTAAACCCTAAGGTAGTGTTTGGTATGCATGAATGAGAGGTGGAATGAAATGGATGATTATGACGGAATGAAGAAAAGGGTGTTTGGTTGGTCAATGGAATGGAATCACCCATTCCAAAATGCATTCCATTCCCTCAAAATCATTCCTTCCACCCCCCATGTTTTTTTTCCATTCCATCCCCTCTTGAACCATTCATCAACAACACCACAACCCACCACCTTCGCCACAACCCACCACCACCACCACCGACGCCATCGCCGCCACCCGCCACCACCTCACCCCGACAGCCACCGCCGTCGCCGCCACCCACTCGCCACCGTTATCACCATAGTTGCGGCCAACCGCTAATGACACTCGCCGCCACCGCCCACCACCATCGTCGACGCCACCACCACCGCCACCACCAACCGCCGCCGCCACCACCAACCGCCACCTCTGCTACCACCCACCACCAACGACCACCTTGCCACCACCACCACTCATCGTCGCCGCCGCACCGCTACTCGCCGCCACCACCGCCACCCATCACCGCCGCCGACACCCACCACCGCCACCTATAACCACCCACAATCACTACCACCGACCACCACCACTCATCGCTGATTTTATTACTCTGTTTTTCTTGCCTACCGAACAATACACAATAATAACTCATTCCATTCACACATGGTAACCAAACAAGACATGGAATGGTAATGATCCATTGCATTCCCTCGTCCACTCCATTACCTCGTCCATTCCATTCCTTCGTCCATTCCATTACCCCATACCAAACAGACCCTAAGACTTCTTTATATAGGCCATGGCTTATAAGGGATTTCCCCTTATTTACAATATTGCCACCTAGCCTTTTCTATCTAATATAACACTATAAGCACTAAACTTAATCTATTTCTGCTACAGTCTTGAGATGACGGAGGCGATAGACATACTGTACTAACAGAACTTATGTTATATAGAGAAAGAATTGCTTAAGAAATTAGCTTTAGATGATGTTTTGGATAGATTTCAAAAAATGAAAACTCGTAGGGCGTCGATGTTTTAATTATGTTTGTAACAAAGTTTGACATGTTTTTGATGATTATATAAATTTAGTTTGATGTTCGTTTGTTTTACATGACCCGACCCGACCCGATACGAACCGATTTTTTTACTTATATACCTAGGGGCCTAAAATTTTAAAAAATGTTCCGCACCCCCATGGAAAAATTCCTGGGTCCGCCACTGTCGGTACTGTATCGATAACTTAATGAACCGGATCAATATCGATAGATATTTCTTTGTTAACGTTATTTTTACCATTACATCTGCCTTTGTTTAAGATTTATATAAAATCGAGTCATCTCAACCCATAGTTATATCTAATACCGCTGCACATAACTTTTTTTAAATTTTTATTTATTTTGAAATTTAATAAGCATGTCTGTATTTAAATTAGTGAGTCAGCTTGTTTGTGACTTGCACTTGCTTCCACAAAACTTGAGTGATTCTTCGTTGATGGGCCTGACAGATATTTCATACCTCCACTTCTCTTCATCTGTTATATTCATATTCAATTTCAGTATGATGATATTCAATTGGTAAGAAACAAAGATTTGGGTGAAAGCCGAAGAAAACTGTTGCCACATGGGATTGGGATTGAGCGAGAAGAAACACGGAACTAATTAGGGGATTAATCAGTTTGGTTTATGTTTCTACCAAGATGGTTAATTTCTTTAAGGTTTCCTGAGCTCCGTAATGACCGTGGTTATCTGCAAAACAAAGCACCGTTACTCGTTAAGAAGGGAATGTGGGGGTTTCCCTCTTAACCGGGCTCCGGCGTGAGAATAAGCGACTGCTTTGGAGAGAATTAAGTATTCAGTGAGAGAGTAGAGGGAATGGAATGTTTAACCTGTGAAGTGAAGGTCTCTATTTATAGCCGGAGAGGTGTAAGGGGATGTGGGCTGATGGGCCTTGGGCCGGAAGGCGACAACATGGAGGATATGCTCCATGTCTAACTGGTGTCGACCGTTATTGGCTTCTAGGAGCTTTCTGGAGCTGGCGCAACGTGATTGGAGCCACGTGTCACTGTTGTCGGCCTGGCCGCCCTTCTGCCATCAGCAGGTGAGTGGAGATCGTGGGGCAGTTGTCTCTGCCCTATGATTGGTGCCATGTAGGCGTCCTTAAGTACTTTTTGTCGCCTGCATGTCAGATGATCGTGGAGCACGATTGAGCAGCGCCAGAGGGACGCTGATTGGCTCTTTCCTTCTGCCACTTGTACCTTGTGTACTATCTGGAGCAGCCTTGCGCTGTTTCCCTGCACCAATCTTGATGGGCACGTTAACTAACTTGCGCGGGGTTTAGGTGACAGAGTATTCTTTTCTGCATGCTAAGTGTTGTTATTGGAACTTCTTACTGTCTAAGTCTCGCGCGATGGAAAATAGAATATGGTGCAACTCGCGCGAGGTTATTGATAGGAAGAGTTTTTAATAAGGAGTATGGTCCGCGCGCGACCTTTACGGAGGTTTGCGCGGCTTTTTGGGACCATACCCCTTCAAGTCCCCCCAGTCCAGTGCTGCACCATGCGCAAGGCAAGTGGTTGGAGCTCTGGACTTAAAATAAAAAGTTGTGGAAAATGCTTCTTTGGCTTTGGTAGACGGGGCGCGTGTAACCTTTTAGTGGTTACAACGGCGCGACTACCGGATTTTTTCCAGGTGGGTTACTGCCCTTATGTGTAGGCGCGCGGGGTTATTAAGGAACTGTTACGCTTCGTGGCCTTAGTTGCTTCTGCATGAAGTTTGTTGTAACCTATGGTGGGAAAACTTCGAAATTTGAACACTGACAGGTTGGTAAAGAAAGTCGTGGTTGGTGACGTTTGAGTTGACCTCTGACGTTTGTCATCAACTTGTCCCTGACGAATCGTATTTCCGTCAGAGAGTGAGGCCCACGCGCGCGTGTTAACCGTCGCTCCGGTAAACACGCCTTACGTGGCGTTTTTTGATTGGCCTCGCTCGCGGCGATTTCGGCACGGTTACCCATCGCATTAAATGCGATGGGTATATATATCCGAAGAGTCGTGGGAGGTCATCACTTTTCTCTTCCACTATTCCTTCTTTCTCTCGAATTCCTTAGAATTTTCAAAGTTTGAAGAAGACGGTTGCAGAATCTTCACATCGTTGAAGAACATCGTAGCAGGTCTTCAAGCCTGTTTGCCGAATATTCAAGACTTCTTCGTTGATTTATCAATGGCTGAAGAACAACATGAAGACAATCCCGGAGAGGAGGGCCCTGTTCCGGTTCTCCGGTGGGATTTAGGGTTGTTTGAACACATAGTACGCGGTTTCCGGTTTCCACCGGAATGGGATGCTAGATACCCCGGACAAAACCAGACGGCCGCCGATGCACCACCGGGTTATATAACGTTGTTTGAAGATTTCTTCCATCAAGGCAACTTCCGATTGCCGGCAACGAACTTTTTGGCCCATATTCTCCAGTTTTATGGGTTTCATATATCTCAGTTGAGTCCACCAGGGATGGTGAGAGTACGACACTTCGAGTTTCTATGTCGATCTCATGATATTGAGCCGACTGTTGAGAAATTCCGTGCTTTTTACCAGCTTCAAAGAAATATGGGTTTCTATTCTTTCGCCAGTCGTGGCGCCGCGAAGAAGATATTGCTGAACCCCCCCCCCCCCCAAGAGTTTCCATGACTGGAAACCAAAGTTTTTCTATATCCGGGAGGAGGTAATCCCAATCGCCATGACCTTCCGCGCCTGGTCGGAAACGATTGTGAAAGAGGATCTGGCGATTCCAAAAAATGAGGTTTGGTATAAGCAGCTAACTTCAACTCCAAACCGAGTGTTTGGTGAAAACGTCCTTGCCGCGACGCAGATGAGTGATCAATGGCCACCTGAGAGCGAAGACGTCCCTGTGTTAAAGTTCCAGGATAAAGGTTAGCTATTTCGTTTGTTTTGCCGATTTCTGTTTTTCAACTGCGTTTATTTATACGATTTGTCTTGTAGAGGCGCACCTGTACCAAGCTGCGTTCTCCACCTTTGGTGGGTCTATGAGCGTGCGCCCGCTTCGACCTGGGGAGGAGTATTGGTACGAACAGATCAAGGGTAATTTCATGTACCCTGTGGCTGATGCATTTGCCGCGCCGCCTACCGCAACCGAAGGTGCGCATATACCTAACCCTCGTCCCTTGCGCTCTGTCACTTCTGCTGGGAAAGAGGTTGTCTATCTTTCCAGCGAAGAGTCTGTGGGGTCCTCAACCGGAGAGTTTAGTTCCTGGTCTACCATCTTTGCAGGTGTGTTGCGCGATTTAGGCATCGACCCTGAAGAGAAGAAAAAACCGCCCAGGAAGAAGAAAGTGATCAATCTTGAGCCTGAAGTGACGAGTAAAAAAGGTGGGAGTAGCCGCGCAGCTGCTCGTGCTGCTGATAAAGGTACTCTTCGGCTTCGTCAGAGTGACTTGAAAGATTATGTGATAATTAGTGACTCACTTGAAGGCTTGTCGCGCGCAGGCGAGAAGAAAGCTGGAGCGGGTGGCTCGAAGAGTGGAGGTAGCGCGGGTTCTCGTAACCCGGATGCTGGCGCTACTCTGTCTTCTGTTGCGCATGAAGACGAGGCAGAAGAAGAAGAGGAGGCTGCTGAAAAGTTGATCAGCAGAAAGAGAGTTAGAAGCGAAACTACAGCTGGTGTGTCAGCTGCGCCCAGAGCTGGTGAGATTCCCTTGATTGGGAAACGGAGCAACTTGCGCTCGCTTTACAAAGTTTCTCCGGGTTAGTTCTTTAGTTACATTATCCTGTTACCTCCGCTCTTTTTAACACTTTGTTTCTTCAGAGGTTAAAAAGAAGACCCCTGAGAAGGGTGTGGTGTTTGTAGATCCCCTGGAGCCGGCGCACAAGAGGCCTAAGGTTACTGTTAAACCTTTTAAAACGGTGGAGTCTGAGAAAGCCAAGCATGTTGAGGTCGAGAAGGAGAAAACTGCTGCGACGGAAAAACGCGCGTCTGAGGAAGACAAGAGGAAAGCTGATGAAGAGCGTAGGAAGCTTGATGAAGACAAACGGAAGAAGGCTGAGGAAGAGAAGAGAAGATTGGCTGAGCAGGAGAGGAAGAGGCTAGCTGAGCAGGAGGAGAAGAGAAGATTGGCTGAGCAGGAGAGGAAGAGGCTAGCTGAGCAGGAGGAGAAGAGGCTAGCTGAGCAGGAGAGGAAGAAGCTAGCTGAGCAGGAGAAAGGAAAAAAGGTTGATGAAAGAGAGAAGGAGAAAACCACTGGTCAGGGTGGTGTAAAACATGGCGCGCCGCCGCGCTCTCCGATAGGCCCCCGGGATACTGTGGGTGATATTTATTACAAGTCTTACACGGAGGAGAGCCGTGGTGATGCTCCGCACCAACCGCCCTGGGGCATAAAGCAAAAGGATACCTTCCAAGAATTCGCGCCATGCCGCGATTGGTTGCTGAATTCCATTCCTCCAGGTGAGGTTGATCGCCAAAGAGCGCGCACCCATAGCGGGTTATATCATGCTTATGTTGTTGGCGAAGCCAACACTCGCGCTGCTAACCAGGAGATTGTACGCGAGTGGCGAACACTGGTTAGGGAGAGGGATGATTGGGAGAAATACCGCGATCGGATTTTAAGGCGTGCCACTGAGTTGGAAAAATCTAGAACTGCCTTTGACGAAGAAAGAGCAAAATTCGAGGCTGACCGGAAATCCGAAGAGTGGGGGCGCGAGGGCCTTAGAAGCAAGCTTCAAGCTGCTGAACAGCAGTTGGCTAAGGAGAAAGCCGAGTTCAAGCGCATATGCGAGAAAGATAATCAGTGCGCGTCCGCGGCTCGTAACAAGATTGTCGACCTTGAAGCCAAGGTTGTGGAGTTGACGACGAAGCTTGAGGATGCGCAAACTGCTAGGGCTGCTAAAGAGCAGCTTGAGGTTTGTACTTCTACCTTTTCCTTCTATGCTTTGATTGCAAAATATCCTAAGTCCTGTCCCTTTTAGGTTGAGCTTGCTGAAGTGAAGGGTCAGTTGTCTGGTAAAGACAAGGACCTGCAGGCCAAGGATGTCGAGATCGCTGAGCTGAAACGTCGCCTGAACGAGCAGGTTGACAAATGCGAATCCTTGGAAATCGACCTCGAAGCTGAGAAGGTTAAGGTAGCCACTGCTCAAGAGGCCAAACAAAAGGCTGAGGAGGCGCGAGACATTAGCAGCACTGCTCTTAATGTAGCATAAAACAACTACTCCGAAGCTCAAGGTATCGTGGATACTTTGGTCTCTGAAGCCGAGTGGCTGCGCGGGCGCGGAATGGTGCTGGTATGGTTCTTCTTAAGTACTTCGTTTTGATTTATTGAAACTTGGTTGGCTTAAGTATTGCGTTTGCTGTAGATGGCTAACTCCATCCTAAATGCTGGAGAATTGGATAAAGCTGTTGCGGCCGTTATAGATGCTTCCCTCGTGGTTGGTCACCGTAAAGGCTATCTTGAATGTGCGCAACATGCGACAGTTATGCTTGGGCAGGAGTTCGACACTAGTCACTGCTCTGTGACTGATGAAGCTGAGGCTGAGCTAGCAAGCGCGGAACATGGTTATGATCATCTATCCATTCCGGTGATGGACTTGGTTACTGATGCGCTGAAGCATGATGACTGGTGTCAGCGTCTGAAGAATATCCTTGACCCACCGGAGACTGTTGAGCTCTCGGATGAGGAAGAAGCTGCGGGTGATGATGGTGATGGTAAAGGTGATGGCGATGGTGATGGCGATAAGCATGACGATGATCCTAATGATAACTTTGAATAGGCTAGTACTTTTTGGGCTTTGTGCCTTGTAATTTTTGTTTATGCTTTGAATGTAAGCTTTTGCGCGGTCGCGCTAGTTTTAAATGGAAGGAACACTATTCGTTGTCTATATAACTGTTGCGCGGTTGCGCTTGTTTTAAATATAATGTTTGTTTATCCTTTCCCGTTACAATTATTGCACTGTTGTTAGAAACTTTGGTTAAGTTAGCGCGAATAAATGTAAGGGTGGGCGTAACTGGAGTGTTTTCGTGCTAATCAGAAGTTAAACATGCATTTGTAACGAAAGGAGTCAGCGTGAAAAGAAAACATGTCGTATGCTTTCATTTAACTTAGAGATAGGCGCTTAGGCCAAACATACATTGCTTGTAACGTAAACGGCGTGTAGCCAACATAGGAAAGTAAAAAAGGCGCATGGCCAACATTAGTGGATAAAGGCGCAGGGCCTGGAATAGTCACATATAGCATTTACGCAGTTGTTGCGCATTCCACGTGCGCGGGATGATGTGCCCATCCATGGTGCGCAATTTGTAAGCCCCTTTCCCTAGCACTTCGTGAACCAAGTATGGGCCTTCCCATTTGGGTGCTAGCTTTCCTGGGCGTTCAGCGTTTGAGGCTTCGTTGTCTCGAAAGACGTACTCCCCTGGAGTGAAGGTACAGATGCGGACTCGCGCGTTGTAGTACCTTTCCAATTGTGTTTTGTACTTGGCTTCTTTAATTCGCGCAATTTCGCGCCTTTCTTCCAGCAAATCCAAGTCAAGATGACGCTCTGCCTCGTTGTCGATTGCGTTGACTGCTGTCAAACGCGGAGAGGGCAGGCCAACTTCTGCCGGGATAACCGCTTCTGAGCCATAGACTAGGCTAAAAGGGGTTTCGCCGGTACTTGTTTTCGGCATGGTTCGGTGAGCCCACAAGATACTCGGGAGCTCATCCACCCAGCCTCTTCGCTTTGTGCCCAATCGGGCCTTAATCCCATCGACAATACACTTGTTTACACTTTCAACTTGCCCGTTGCCTTGAGGATGCGCAACGGAGGAGAAAGTGTGTTCGATTTTCATCTCTTTCATCCAGTTCTAGAGGTCTTCAGACGCAAAGTTGGTGCCGTTGTCAGTGACGATCTTGAGTGGGAGGCCAAATCTGCAGATGATGTGTTCCCAGATGAACTTGCGCACCATCATGGCTGTAGTTGAAGCAAGGGATTTGGCCTCCACCCATTTCGTGAAGTAATCGACGGCCACTATTATAAACTTGACGGCGCCGGGAGCCTCTGGGAAAGGTCCCACCATGTCAATTCCTCGCTGCTGAAAGGGCCAAGCAGTGGATACGGGGATCAGGTCGTTCTTGGGGCGTAGGGTTTTCGGAGAGTGCCGCTGACAGGAGTCGCACTTGCGCAGCTCTTTCAGGGCATCGACATGCATCCCTGGCCAGTAATACCCAGCGTTCATAATTTTTGCGACAACCATGCGTGGCCCTGCATGAATGCCGCAAATTCCTTCATGAATCTCCCTTATCAGATAACTCGCGTCTTGGGGGTCTACGCAGCGCAGTAATGGCCCCAAGAAGGACTTGCGGTATAAGATACCATCATTCATTTCGTACTGCAGAGCCTTGTTCTGAACCTTCCTTGCTTCTGCTTTACTCTCAGGGAGTATTCCTTCTTGCAAGTATTGAATGATAGGGGTCATCCAGGATGGCTGCCCTATCTCGATCACGTTGACTTGTCGTAGCAAGACTGAAGGATTCTTGAGTACCTCAATCCTTACATCTTTGGCAAGATGTTGGAAGGACGTTGAAGCAAGCTTGCTCAAAGCGTCAGCGGGTTTGTTTTCAGAACGATTGATGTGGATGACCTTGTGAGACTTGAATTGTTGAAGCAACTCTTTTGCCTGCTCTAGATATAGGGCCATAACCTCACCCTTTGCATCGTATATACCGTTAACTTGGCTGGCTATCAGTAGTGAATCAACGTGTGCTTGTAGATTCTTAGCTCCCATTTTGATGGCGAGGCGCAAGCCTGCCAGGAATGCCTCGTATTCCGCCTCGTTGTTGGTGTTTTTAAAATCCAACTTGATGGCGTAAGTGAATTCATGGTTTTCAGGGCTTACTAGGCGCAATCCAGCTCCTGCGCCGTCCTCATTTGAGGCCCCATCAGTATAAAGCATCCAAGTCTCATTTGTCATGTCTTTTTCGGGAGTCTCCACCAGCTCACAATCTTTGATTTTCTCAACTGGGACTTCTGTGATGAAGTCCGCTAGAACTTGACCCTTGATGGCTGGGCGCGGCCTGTACAGAATGTTGTGGCCCCCCCAGCTCGATGGCCCATTTTGCTAACCGCCCGGATGTTTCTGGTTTTTGAAGTATCGTGCCGATATGGAAATTGGTAAGTACGGTGATCACATGCCCTGTAAAATATCTGCGCAGTCTTCGGGAGGCGTGTAACAGCGCAAGCACCAATTTTTCCATCGTGGAATATCTCGTTTCCGGGTCAGTGAGTACCCTGCTGACGTAATAAATTGGAGTTTGAACTCCATTTCTCTCCACCAGTAATACCGATCCTACTGCTTTATCTGAAGAAGATAAGTATAGTACGAGTGGTTCTTTTTCAAACGGTGCAGTCAGGGTAGGGAGCTCAATCAAGCATTCTTTCATTTGTTGAAAAGCCTTCTCTGCTTCAGAGGTCCATCTGAACTCTTGCTTCTTCATGCAATTGCGCAGAGTGCTGATAAAAGGGTACGGCGGCGTGATTTGATAAAAAGCGGTTAAGAGCGGCCAGGCGGCCGGCCAGCCGTTGCATCTCTTTGATTGTTCGCGGCGATGGCATTCGCTCTATTGCCTGGACTTTTTCTGGATTCACCTTAAAGCCACCGTTTGTGACTATGAAGCCTAAAAACTTCCCTTCTTCCATGCCAAAAGAACATTTGGCCGGATTCAGCTTCATATTTACGCTACGCAATGAATTGAACGTTTTCTCGATGTCCTTCAACATTTGGTCCTCTTCAGGACTTTTGACCACCAGATCATCAATATAGACCTCAATGTGCTTCCCGATATCTCCCGCGAAGGTCTTATCCATCAGGCGCTGGTATGTGGCGCCAGCGTTTTTGAGGCCGAATGGCATCTTTGTATAGCAAAAAATCCCAAGATCAGTACGAAAAGCCGTCTTGTCTTCATCCCCGAGCTTCATTTGAACTTGATGGTACCCCTTGTAGCAATCCAAGAAGCATTTCCATCTGTATGGCGCAAGAGAGTCTATCTTTTTGTCGATCTCAGGCAAAGAATAGCAATCTTTAGGACATGCCTTGTTGAGATCGGTATAGTCGACACATATTCGCCATCCTCCACTAGACTTCTCTACCATTACAGGGTTCGCGACCCAACTTTGATAACGTACTTCTCGTAGGATGCCGGCTTTGAGTAACTCGCATACTTGCTCATTCATTGCTTTCCTTTTATCTGCCCCTAAGCTGCGCCTTCTTTGGACTTTCGGCTCAACAGAGGGGTAGGTGTTTAAACAGTGCTCGGTAATGTCGCGCGGGACTCCGGTCATGTCGGCCGGGGTCCAGGCGAAGATATCCATGTTTTTGAACAGGAGCTGCTTGAGACGGGTTCTGATGTTTGGTGAGATTGCGTGGCCAATCGTTACCGTTTGCTCCGGGTATTTGCGATTTAAAACCCATTTTTCGGGCTCGGTTGTTGAAACCTTCGCCGCTTTTGTTGGGCGCATCTCTTCTGTTGACATCACTTCTTTCTTTGCATAAATGATCGCCACCCCCGTTTTGGTTGGGAAACCAATCGCTGAGTGGGGGGTGGAGGTTATCATATTCAGCTCACCCTGGGTCTCTCTCCCGATCAACACATCATGCCTTGACTTAACGGGCATCACCATGAAGTTAACGTTCGTTGTTCTTGAATGCTTCCCGTCAGAAACTGTGACGGGGAAGCTGATCTGGCCTAGCAGGAAGACCATCTCATTGCAGAATCCAGACAGTGGATAATCGACTGGTTCAAGTCTCGCTTTGTCTTCATCATCGAACTGGTTAAAGCACTGCTCATAGATGATGGCTGTACTCCCCGGGTCAATGAAGATGTATTCAGTTTCATAATGGCCTATGATACCGGTGATGACGATGGGTCGTGTGGCTCGAGGACCCCCGCGCACCACCGGGAAAATGACCTGTTGTTCTTGCCATGAAGGTTCATAAGGTCTCTTGCCTTTTTCTCTCGCGCTATATCTTGGTCCGTTAACCATGTGGGTCTCTAAGCGTCGGACTTTCTTGTGATTTCCCTCATCGTGGCGATGGAGCTGTCGGGTTTCTTTGCGCACGTTTTTCACCAAGTGGCTTAGCTTTCCACTCTTCAGTGCTCTTTCGATCTCTTGACGTAAGCTGTAACAATCATCTGTTAAGTGACCTGTATCCTTGTGGAAATCACAATACAGGTTGGGGTCTTACCCTTTTTTGTTCGTCATAGGCCTTGGAGTCTTAAAATCATGGTTTTCCGTCATTAGCACCTCGTTTGGTGTTTTTATGAGCGGAGTCCAATGCTTCTCTCGATTATCATCTCTGACTGCCTTTCGGTAGCCGATGCGATCAATAGTATCTCTCGCGTCTTCTTTGTAGCGGGACCGCTCTTCATAACGAGGTCGTTCACTATAACCTCTGGAGTGGTTGGCCTTCCACCCATGGTTTTTGCCTTTGTTACGTCGGTTGTCGTCGCGCGAGTGATCTCCTTTAGAAAATCGATCTTCGAAGCGATAACTGTTGTTTCTAGCGAGTGACTCTTCAGTTTGCGCGACTATCTTCGCGGCTTCCATGAGTTTATCCCATTCCGTGGGCATTCCATCTTTCCCGGTGATGGTTCTAATTAGGCTATCACAGCGGATGGCCTTCTTGAAATGGCAGCGCATGAGTTGCTCGCTTACGCCACCGATTTCCAAACACTCTTTGTTAAAGCGAGTGATGAAATCTTCCAAACCCTCATTATCTTTGCGCCAGATGTTTTCAACCTCGGTTGTGTCGCGCTGGTATCGTCTTTGTTGACTAAAGTGACTCATAAACTGAGTCCTGAAATCTACCCATGATTTTATCTTTCCCGGGGGAAGGCTGTCGAACCAGGCGCGAGCAGCCCCGGTAAGCGTTTGGATAAAAAGATGGCACCACATGGGCATATTCCATCCTCCCAAGCTGCCCAAGCTTGTGAAAACTCTGACGTGATCATCAGGATCAGTCAATCCGTTAAACTTTCCGACTGTCGGAGGTAACTTCTCTTTTTTGAGCGGCGCGAGCGCGATTTTTGGAATAAACTTGGAATGCTCTACAGCTTCAGTTGGTCGATAGGCGAGGCGAAAGTCTTGTTCGGCCTCTTCGGTGTACCCAACGTGCTGCCTCGTTTTGTAGTACTCGTGATTTCTTTGTAAACGATTGAAGACCGAAGATCCTTCATCGTTCTCCCAAGTTGGATCATTTGGGTCAGTATCTTCCCATTCATCGTTCATGTTGCGCGGCATGAGCCGGCTATGAACTGGGCCTTTTTGGAAGTTCGACGGATCGTCATAGTAGCTTTCTGTTTCTCCCCGTGTGTCGCGCGTGTCCTGCACGCTTAACCTTCGGGTGGGGGGAGGTCTGTTAACTCTTCTTTGGACGTTTTGCGGAGGTGGCATCTGGCGCGGCCCGTGACTGGGGCCGGTTGGTGTAACCAAGGATGGTTCTGCCGTTAAGACTGCTTGTTGCGCGCTCAAAGATTGATATGCCTCGTTTATGGTGGCAAGTTGCTTGGCGTACCATGAGGCTGGGGTTTCGCCTTCAGGTATCCCTAGTAGCGCCGAGATGTTCTGAGGTGGAGCTGGGTTTGAAGGTCCAGCACCATTGTTTCCTGGGTTTACCGCTTGAGCAATGCGGGTGATACTCCCGCGCGGTCCCCCCGTATTGGTTACTTCGACTTCACCAACTTCTTCGATGTGTTGAGGTTGGGCATTTGGATTACCCTCCCCCAACGCTGCATTAGGGTTTTCACCGAAACCAACGAACTCAGGAACGATTCCTTGACCAGCCATGATCGAAGGAAGAAAAAAAAACAACGAAAACTCAGGAAAAAGAAGATGAAAGTGTTTTGTTGAAAAAATCGGTGGGCGCCAATGAAGAAACACGGAACTAATTAGGGGATTAATCAGTTTGGTTTATGTTTCTACCATGATGGTTAATCTTCTTTAAGGTTTCCTGAGCTCCGTAATGACCGTGGTTATCTGTAAAACAAAACACCGTTACTCGTTAAGAGGGGAATGTGGGGGTTTCCCTCTTAACCGGGCTCCGGCGTGAGAATACGCGACTGCTTTGGAGAGAATTAAGTATTCAGTGAGAGAGTAGAGGGAATGGAATGTTTAACCTGTGAAGTGAAGGTCTCTATTTATAGCCGGAGAGGTGTAAGGGGATGTGGGCTGATGGGCCTTGGGCCGGAAGGCGACAACATGGAGGATATGCTCCTTGTCTCACTGGTGTCGACCGTTAGTGGCTTCTAGGAGCTTTCTGGAGCTGGCGCAACGTGATTGGAGCCACGTGTCACTGTTGTCGGCCTGGCAACCCTTCTGCCATCAGCAGGTGAGTGGAGATCGTGGGGCAGTTTTCTCTGCCCTATGATTGGTGCCATGTAGGCGTCCTTAAGTACTTTTTGTCGCCTGCATGTCAGATGATCGTGGAGCACGATTGAGCAGCGCCAGAGGGACGCTGATTGGCTCTTTCCTTCTGCCACTTGTACCTTGTGTACTATCTGGAGCAGCCTTGCGCTGTTTCCCTGCACCAATCTTGATGGGCACGTTAACTAACTTGCGCGGGGTTTAGGTGACATAGTATTCTTTTCTACATGCTAAGTGTTGTTATTGGAACTTCTTACTGTCTAAGTCTCGCGCGACGGAAAATAGAATATGGTGCAACTCGCGCGAGGTTATTGACAGGAAGAGTTTTTAATAAGGAGTATGGTCCGCGCGCGACCTTTACGGAGGTTTGCGCGGCTTTTTGGGACCATACCCTTTCAGAGCGAAACTCAAGTGAAGTTATGGAGATTACTATTGAAGCCTCTATTAACAGCATGTACTCATCTTGGGTGAGAGAACATCTCGATGAGTTGCCTCATAGCTTCACCATATTTGACCCCTGGATTCCAGGTAACCCGATTGTGTTTGCTTCAAAAGAGCTGTTGAAAAGGTCCGGTTATTCAAGACAGGAGTTTGTCGGTAACAACGGGAGGATGTTTTAACTTTTAAGGGATTAAGACCAACCGCCGATCCGTTATGGAGATTCGACACCCGGTTAGGGAGG
Organism: Helianthus tuberosus; assembly: GCA_030545235.1. Taxonomy (NCBI): domain Eukaryota; kingdom Viridiplantae; phylum Streptophyta; class Magnoliopsida; order Asterales; family Asteraceae; genus Helianthus; species Helianthus tuberosus. Next base: position 166,301,938 of record CM060369.1, on the reverse strand, counting down.
AGAGGACCATACGACTTACTTTGTTGAACTATATGAAAAACGGACACCATTTTGGATTTTCTTTCACATGTTCCCTGTTTTCAGCAAGGAAGACGGCAGAGTGGTCCACTTTGTTGGTGTTCAGGTCCCAATTATGCCAACCTGGTCCGCAAGTGGGTTGTGTGAGTACGATGCCACTGCTGCTCTTCGGTTTTATCAAAGGGAGGTCTGCTCTTCGGTTTTGCATTCTCTGTAAATTTGTGTAAAGTGAAGAAATTTGGTGTGGTCCCCGGTGGTGTGTTCGTCGGAGAGAAGAAAGGAGATTGAGGGAATACTTGGGGGGTAAGGTCGAAGTGAAGTTTATAATATATGGTGTTGTGTTGAGGAAGCAATCAAACACGAGTGAAAAAGACTATATTACCCTTTGACCGTTAATAAGTGACGTTGACTTTAAACAGATTTTAACATCGGGGGGTAATGTTGTAGCGTTTTTCAATAGTTGAGGGGTAAGACAACAAGATTTTCGTATTAGGGGGTAAGGTTGCCAATCGCATCTATCCTCAACACATTACACATTATAATATTGGCATATTGCTTTTGTAGTAATCGGCTCCGGAATGAATGAAGGGAATGAATAAAGGGTGTTTGGATTTACGCTTTGGAATTGAATATCTTATTATCTAACTTTAAATCGTGAAGATTAGCTTTTTGCTGTGGAACTATTGTACCTGGATGAGGTTCAGTTTGTCCGGTTCAAATGAGTTTTATGAAGAAAATGGAGGATTCAAATGAGAAAAAAATAATAATAATAGAAAGAATAAATTTTAAATCAATAGAAATGCTTCATTTAATATGTATATTTAATATTATTGTAAGGACATATAGGTAAATTTACAAATTTAATTAATTTATTGTATTTCCTTAAATCAGCTAACTAATTAAACTTGTAATTCATTTTTGAAAATATTCTTTTTTCAAAACAATCCAATTTACGGTGAATGACACTTTTCGATATGTATATGATAAATTTCGATATGTATAGGATATATGTACCATAAATTTTGATATAAGTAAGACAAATTTTGAAATGTGTAGGATAAAATGTTTTTTACCTAATTAATAAGAGAGAAAATAATTAATGGGAGGAGTTAGGGGTGAGCAATAACTGAATCGTTAAACCAAAACCGAACCGAAATTAACCGAAACCGAATTAACCGAAAATCGGTTATCGGATTTTTTTGTACCATCGGTTAACCAAAATTAACCGAAATGAACCGAATCGAATCATTTAAATCCTCATATATTTCTAGCTTTTATACCTCTATTTGTTGTTTTATACTTCTATCTATTTTGTGTTTATACCTTCATTTTATTTATTTATACATCAAATTCATGTATGTATATATCTATTTCATGTATTTTTACCTCCATTACATGTATTTCTAAACAAAATTTTTAGCCAATGTTTGGTTTGGTTATTAACCGAAATTAACCAAACCAAACCGAAAACCGACAAATTAAGCGAATAAACCGAACCGATTAACCGATGACTTCAGTTACGATTATGGATAATGCTAATAATTGAACCGAACTGAACCGTGCACACCCTTAGGAGGAGTTATACACTATTTATTGTTTTACACTTTTACTATTATGACATTTCTTCTTTTTTACTACCCATTAAGTTTCTTCTCAAATGATCATTCAGATAGGAAGAAAACCGATCATTCGGGAGAAGATATCAGGTTGATTGATAATCAAAAGGAGAAAGTTTACAACGTCTCTCAAGCTCAACCATTAGCAATTGATTTGTTGTATCAGATGTTAGTTTTTTATCCTTCAAAGAGAATTAATGTGAATGAAGCACCTTAATGACGGCTATACCAGATTGGGCCTGATGTTTGAGCCTAGGCCTAGATGAGATCCGGCCCATTGGGCCTAATCCATAACTTCTTGTCTTTATTTATCTATCTGCATTATGAAATCTAAGTTTGGTGGTTTCTCACTATGGCCTAGTAAAGAAAACTGTACCGAATCGAGACTAAAATTTGTATATATCAAGAATAAGGGCACCCGGGGTGGTCCGTGACACCACCCCATCACTCGTGAAACAATTTAGCACACCGCCGCCACCCATGATTTTTAACGCGTGATTAATATCACGCGTGAAAAAACAAAAAATCCGACAGTTTGTTGTTTTGACCGTTATTTTTTGAACGTTTGATTTAATTAAAAAAAAAAAAACCTCTAAACAATCTATATATACTTCATAATTTTTATACCATTTCACCCACACCAAAACACAAACACATATCACACATTCTACATATTTCAAAAATAGATTTTCCTACGGATTCGACGTTTCCGATGGACAGCGATAGCGATAGCCAATCGTCTTCCGACAATGAGACGCTTGAATTTTTCGTATCGGTGTATAACGAACTTGAAGGAAGTTTGAACCGCCCAAAGAAGAAATTGGTGGATCGTGATTGTATACATGCCAACGAAGTGTTAATGAACGATTATTTTGTGGAGAATCCGGTCTACAATGCCGAAACGTTTAGAGATCGGTTTCGTTTACCATAAGAATTATTTTTAATGATTGTTGGAGACATCGAAGCAACTGAAGAATGGTTTCAAGAAGGTTACGACGCGAGGGGCAAACCAAGTTTCACGCCGATACAAAATGCACGTCCGCCATTCGCCAACTAGTGACAGGTAACCCTCCCGATCAATTTGATGAATACCTAGCTATGTCAGACAGAACTTCACGTGAATGTCTGCAATTTTTTTGTAACGCGGTCATTAAATTGTATGGTAAAGAGTTTTTACGTAAACCGACGAGACACGGCATCTCACGTATTTACGCCGCACATGAGGCTAGATGGCATTTTCCAGGGATGCTCGGTAGCATCGATTGTACACATATTGAGTGGAGAAATTGTCCAAAAGAGTTGCGAGTGGCGTATGTTAGGGGTGACGTCAAAAGACCAACCATCATACTTGAAGCGGTGACGTCGAATGATTTATGGTTTTGGCATTCATATTTTGGTGTTCCAAGTTCAAACAACGACATCACTGTTTTGCATACATCGCCGTTGTTCCAAACCGTATCGGATGGTACCGCACACTTCTGTCCATTTTATGTTAACAGACGATATTACAAACGAGCCTTTCTTCTTATGGATGGTATCTACCCATCATGGTCTGTTTTTGTAAAAGCTCTTTCATTTCTTGTCGAGGCTAAAGAAAAGGCGTTCAAAAAGTTGCAACAATCGGCAAGAAAAGATGTTGAGAGGGCTTTTGGTGTTTTAAAGGGTAGATGGGGCATACTAAGCCGACCGGTTCGTGCGATGAATAAGAAATCAATACATAGCATAGTATATGCATGTATCATATTGCACAATATGCTAATCAAACAAGACGGACGTGCAATATCTCCAGATTCGGTGCCGGATCCTCCTACACAAGTTCACGTTCCTGAAAATATCCAACAAGACTTGCGTGATGAAGAAATTCACTTTCGGTTGAGATACGATTTAATTGAACTAGTAGGTTTTTTAGGTTTTGAATTTCCTAATTCGGACGAGGAGTAGAGTTTCTTTATGTATGTTTTTTTATTGTAGTCTAAAATATTGCTAGTATGTTTATTGAACTAGTATGTTTTAATTTAAATAAATGAAATTTAAATTTTATAAGTTTTGTGTTTTATTGTTAATTTATAATTTAAAAAAAATAAAATAAAAAAGGTTGTGGGTGAAAGAATAATGGTTGATGACATGGCGGAACTTGATTGGATGTTGTGAGTGATAAGTGATGACCACCCCTACCCTTAAGGCCGAATCGTTTGTCATGTTGGGGCTGGTTCGATTGACCGACTCTTCGATGGACCTGTTGTTGCAACTTAATGCTTTCATGATTTGTATTGTGTTCTTGACATTTTGTGCTCCATGCTTTTTAGGTTTTGAATATTCCATATGTATATGCTAATGGCATTATATTTCAGTGATTACCTTTGTTGATTATTTGTTTTAGGGGTGAGTTAACGTACAATATTCCTTAACTTATGATACGTATGAGATGAAATTACGCACGTTATAAAATTCAAAACCCTAATCACGCATGTTGAAAACCATAATACGCATGTTATAAACCTAATTACGCATGTTATAATTTCATCTCGTACGTATTGTACGTTAAGTGATATTGTATTTTACACTTTCCCATTTGTTTTATATGTACAAATATTCAAGACATTTTCCTTCTAAACCTAGGTGCGTAGATAAGGAGTTCACCGATGGACTTTGCTAAGGATCACCACTAAGTTGCCACTTCACTAACGGAGCATGGACAAAATATTCACTGATGACGGATCACCGATGGTCACATAATTAACGGATCATCAACGAAATGTTCACATACAAATCATCGACCGTCTGTTACAGTTTTACAGTTACCGATACTTAGCTTCATCCACGTATACCGAAAAAAAAAACCATCGGTAACAAGTAAATGGTAAACGTATTAAAATTGTAGAAAATAAAAATGTTTAGATTTGGATTACTCAAGAATCTTAAAAGAAACAGGAATATTCGACCTCTTTTAACAAATCGTATAAAAATGATAAACACGTTTCTTAAAAGGTTTATTGTTGGAATATTAGTTAGGTAAAAAGTTTTTTTTTTATTACCTTTTATATAAATAATTATTTTTTTTAGATATGAGGCCTCTAATTAATAATTTTTAAATATCATAACGAGCAAATCTTCTATCTACTATAATAAAAGAAAACAATAAGTGACACGTGTCATTCATTGAAGACGTCTGCATTTGTAATTTCCTGTCTTTTCATACTTATCTTATATCAAGTAATTAAATAATAAATAATCAATTAATATTAAATCTTATCTTACTTTGAATGTCGGATAGAATCATTCTATTTTTTCTAATGATATATTGTCTTCAAATTTAAGTTTTAAATTAAAGATATTTTTTAAATAATAACACAAAACAATAATCTTAAACTTAAAAAAACAATAATACGCTCATATAAAAAATTTAAAGTACAAACAAAATATAAAAAATAACTTATTAGACATTAGATCAAGCTTTAAAAAAAAACACTAATTAGGAAGAGAAGCTAATAATATAATTCTGCTTTTTATTTTTTGAATTGGGGTTCTAATCAATTCGAATTAAACTTAACCAAGTTTGTGATTTGATTCGAATTAAACCGAACCAAATTTATGATTTTTTAAACGAATCCAATAGCATATTATTTACTATACAAAATTACATTTATTTAACCCGTGTAATACATGGTGTTTTTAAAAATACATCTTTTTTTATTATTTAGTATATATTCACCCCGCTTGCGGTATACAAGGTTACAAAATTACATTTATTTAACCCGTGTAATACACAGTGTTTTTAAAGATATATTTTTTTTTGTTATTTATTATATATAATTAGATTTATTCAACCCGTACAATATACGGATTTTTATTATTTGGTATATAAAATAACATTTATTCAGTACAATACCTGGGGTTGTTAGAGATATAATTTTTTATTATTTAATATATAAAATTATATTTGTTCAACTCGTGTAATAAACGAGATTTTTAAAGAATAACTGTTTTAATTTAGTATATAAAATTACATTTATTCAACCCGTGTAATACACGGGATTCTAACCTAGTATATGTTTATAATAGAGTTTGCTAATGTGTTTTCAATACAACTTCAAAGGTGAAGATGTAAATGGATTAAAATAGTGTCTCACTAGTTGGGCTGTCGAATAATTCGATTTATTGAACAAGCTATTGTTGGGGAATTTCAGTTTGCCGGATGATCAGAGAGGCGTGTAGTCACTCTCAGATCAAATTATTTCGGTGGTTCACCCGAATAATTCAATCGGATACAACTCTGATTTTGAGAAAATTGAACTAGTGTATGTGTTTGCGTGAATTTGTTTGAACCAGAGGATTGTGACCAAAACTAAATACGGATTTTGGGAATTTTTGCAGATAACTGCCAGAGGCAGTTATTTTCGAATTTTTAATCAAATTGCATTAAAAACTACCATTAATTTTTGTCTGAAAATTTATGACAAATTTTCATAAATTTCATTTTCGAAGGCATTTTCCATAAAGCAATTTAATTAAAATAAAAATTTTCCAAGCTGACCAGCCAGGGGCTCTGCCCCTTGGACCCTGCCAGGGGCTGCCGCCCCTTGGACCCTGCTCCCAGGGGCGCTGCCCCCTTGGAACCCCCGTAGAGTACGGGCTCCACCCGTACGCTTCAAATTATAATAACTCAAACAAGCGTGCACTCCCGTACCTCATAACTTGCTTGATGTGTATTATTATTCGCTTTGATCACAAGTCAATCCCCGATTATACTAAAATATATAACATTCCTCCCCTATTTTAGCGTAATCCTTGATTAACTTAAACAAATTCACAACAATCAAACTTATGCATAAATGAAATATCACGACGATTGAATTTCACATTAGTATATTACACATTCCAAATATTTGAATATAGGGGTGTCGCTAAGGATTGAACCCTTTCTATTCAGTGAATACATGAAGATAATATACACACAAGTTTACATACTCTAATATTCTTTCCTGACACTATTTTTACTAGCCTGTGTCCCATCCTTCAATGAACATATCAAAGCCAAGTCCTAGCTTCTTGAAGCGGCTAAACTTCATGCTCATATAGGTAGCTCTTTTTCTTGCACCTGCATATGCAATTTTTCAAAGAACTATTAAGAAGAAAACCTTCAACCTCCTTTAACTTGCAGGTCTGAACACATACCTTGGGATGATGCTACTAATGTGTTCCAATTTCTAGATGTTAAGCTTTCCACATTGAATTCAGCACCTAACGTCATATTAGGTGAGAATTGGGTATCTTAACACGAGAAATCTCAGGTGGACTTTAATCCCATCCCTACAGGCGCCTTGTGCACAAGATCTCTACATAACTCTTTGGTTAAGTGGTCGGCTAAATTCTGTTGAGTTCTCACAAACTCCACCGATATCACCCCATGCGTGATGAGCTCACGAATCATGCTGTGTCTAACACCTAAGTGTCTAGACTTCCCATTATACACTTGGCTATATGCCTTAGCCAAGGTAGCAGCACTATCACATCTAATAGATATTGATGATATAGGTTTAGGCCACAATGGAATCTCATAAATCAAGTTTCTTAGCCACTCAGCTTCTTTGCCAGCTGCGGCTAATGCTACAAACCCAGACTCCATTATCGAATCAGTTATGCAAGTCTGTTTCTTAGATGCCCAATATATGGCACCTCCTTCAAGCAGAAAAGTCCATCCACTTGTGGAAGAATGATCTTCCTTGTTCTTAATCCAGCTTGCATCCGAATAACCTTCTAAAACTGAAGGAAATCCGGTATAAGGCAAACCATATTTCATGGTTCCTTTCAAGTATCTAAATACTCGATTCATTGCTTGCCAATGACTTGCACCTGGATTGCTAGTATACATAGCATAAGCTATATCTGGTCTAGTGCTAATCATGGCATACATGAGAGATCCAATGGCCCTTGAATATTCAAGTTGGCTTACAGCTACACCTTCATTAGGTGAGAGCTTAAAAGCAGGATCCATTGGAGTGCTAACCGGAGAACTATCATGAAAATTGAACGTTTTCAATATCTTCTCAATATAATGAGATTGAGAGATAGATATGCCATTGTTCTCCCATTTGATCCTTATACCAAGGATCACTTCCGCCCTCCCCAGGTCTTTCATGTCAAAACAAGATGGCAAAAATTTCTTTGTTTTATCAACTTGATCCTGGTCAGTACCGAAGATCAACATGTCATCTACATATAGACAAATTATGACTCCTTTCCTAGAATCGTCAAATTTTCTATATACACACTTATATTCTTGGTTTAGTACAAAACCATTAGACAAAACCACATCATCAAACTTTTGATGCCACTGTTTTGGTGCTTGCTTTAAGCCATATAATGACTTAACTAGCTTACACACCTTATTCTTGTTGCCAGGCATAACAAACCCCTCTGGTTGCTTCATATATATCTCCTCATCCAAATCACCATTCAGGAAAGCGGTTTTCACATCCATTTGGTGAATTACAAGATTGTGTATTGCAGCTAAGGCAACCAACAATCTAATAGTGGATATTCTTGCAACAGGAGCATATGTATCAAAGTAGTCAATTCCTTCCTTTTGTCTAAAGCCTTGGATAACCAATCGGGCTTTAAACTTCTCAATTGACCCATCTACTTTCATCTTCTTCTTGAAGATCCATTTACAACCAAGTGGTTTACACCCAAGGGGTAGATCACACAGTTTCCAAGTGTTATTCTGCATAATAGAGTCCATCTCATCATTTATAGCTTCTTTCCAGAAGCTACGTCCCGAGATGCCATGGCTTCACTATAGGTTTTAGGATCTTCCTCAATATTGAAGTAATATTGATATTGAATTTTAATTTCATCTCTAGATCCTTCAACCAAATATAGCTGAAAATCATCACCAAATGATTTAACTTTTCTTGCTCTACCACTCCTCCTAGGTTCCGGAGGAGTATCAATCACTTGATCAGCCACGTGAGAGTTACTAGAGCTTGGAACCATGTCTCTAGGCCTAGGTATTGAAGAGAATCTATTCTCATCATACTCTGTAGTTCTTGCCTCAATTACCGTATGCACTGACACGTAGTCATTTGGTTCTATAACATAGAACCTATGAGCAAATGAATGCTCGCATACCCAATGAAAATGTAGTCTATACCTCTTTCCCCTATGTTCCTTATCTTAGGATTAGTGAGCCTCACCACGGCTCTACAACCCCAAACTCTCAGCTTATGCAGCTTAGGTGGTTTTTTATACCAAAGCTCAAAAGGGGTGTTCTTGTTCCTTTTATTTGGAACCCTATTTAGCAAATAGCAGGCTGTCAACATAGCCTCACCCCAAAAGCCCTCACTTAGGCCCGAATAGGTGGTATTGACCATTTCCTTTAAAGTCCTATTTTTCCTTTCTGCCACACCATTTTGTTCCGGTGTGTAAGGAGCTGTGGTATGGTGTATTATTCTAGTAGATTGGAAATACACCAGATCAAAATATTCACCACCTCTGTCCGTATGTAGGGTTTTGATCAACCCACTCCGATGAAGCTCTACTTCTTGTTTATAAATCTTAAACTTTTCAAGAGCTTCATCCTTAGCATGCAACAAATAAACGTAACAAAATCTAGTAGCATCATCTATAAATGTTACTACATATTTTTTTATTACCTAGAGATGGTGTAGCATGAAAATCACATAGATCACTATGTATCAAATCTAACACTTTAGTTTCCCTATGAACATGTTGCATGAAAGGCTTTTGGTTATCTTATTCAACTTGCAAACATGGCATTTATCATTGTTTATGTTAATAGGCGGAATTAAGCTCATTTTAGACATTTCTTTAACTCTTTTATAATGTACATGTCCTAGTCTAGCATGCCATAATTCCGATTCAGTCAAGTTGTTTCTACTACTAGTTGAAGTTATGCAATTTGCATTACTAGATGAAGGTACATCATTAACATTACTAGTTGAAGCAACACAAACAGATTCATTCATAAACGAGACATCAACATTCAACATAAACATACCATTACATAGATAACCGAAACCAACAAAGGTACCATGTCTTGACAAGATATACTTATCACTTTCCAATACTTGTTTGTACCCACAATTATTCAACACAATGCCACTTAACAGATTCTTTCGAATCCCGGGCGCATACAAAACATTGTTCAAAAGTAAAGTTTTTCCAGAAGTAAACACAAGATTCACAGTTCCTATTCCCTTGATTGGTTCAGTTGCAACATTCCCCATCTTTATGATAGACCCGTCTTCGATTGGTTGAAAGTCTTTAAATCAACGAAGATCCTTGCATACATGGCTTGTTGCACCCGAATCAACCCACCAAGCAATGTCATCATCCTGCACATAAAATGCCTCAGAAATTACTGACATATAATTCTGAACCGAATTATTAAATTGTACTAAATTCTGACATTGCTTGCCCGGGTCCTTGGACCTGCTAAAACCAGCCTCATTCTTGTTCTTTGAACCGGACTTGTTGTTATTCTTCATCATCTTATAGTCCCTCTTAAAGTGACCAACCTTACCACATTTCCAGCAAGGGTAATTCGGCTTTTTATTTGAACCTGAATTGTTATTTCCTTGAAACTTTCGTTTCACTTTGAACTTACTGTTTCCTTTGGATGATTCACCTGTCTCAACCATGTTCACAGAACTTGATCCAGCCCGTTTCTTTTCATCATTGACCAACACATTTTCCTGTGCTCTCAAGCCTTCTTCAATTCTGAAGTGGCTTCCAAGTTCAACCAAAGTTAACTCTCATTTCTAATGTTTTAAATTATGTTTGAAATCTTTCCAGGAAGGAGGTAACTTGTCAATGATACTCGAAACAGAGATGGATTCATCCATCTTCATATCCTGTTGGGCAAACTGCCCCAAAATTCGTAACAGTTCATTGTACTGTTCCATCACAGGCCTTTCATCAACCATTCTGTAATTATTGAAATTACTAACAAGAAACTTCTTACTAGAAGAATCTTCTGCCATGTATTTGGCTTCCAATGTGTCCCACAGTAACTTTGCAGTTTCAACATTTTGATAAACATCAAATAAGGGATCAGACATACCGTTCAGAATGTGGCCAAGACATATATAATTGTCGTTCTCCCACTTCGACCTCTTCCTGATTTGCTCCAAATTACCCTCCTCCTGTATCTCCAGGATTGGGGTAGTCAACACGTACACAACCTTCAACGTAGTCAGAAGAAAGTGCATCTTCTTCTGCCATCTTCGGAAGTCCTGCCCTTCGAACTTCTCCAGTTTGTCAAACTTGCTTGTCATATCCTTCATCGATCCGCTTGCCATCTTCACAGAAATTAATTTGATCTTTGTTGGGGAATTTCAGTTTGCCGGATGATAAGAGAGGCGTGTAGTCACTCTTAGATCAAATTATTTCGGTGGTTCACCCGAATAATTCAATCGGATACAACTCTGATTTTGAGAAAATTGAACCAGTGTATGTGTTTGCGTGAATTTTTTTGAACCAGAGGATTGTGACCAAAACTAAATACGGATTTTGGGAATTTTTGCAGATAACTGCCAGAGGGAGTTATTTTAGAATTTTTAATCAAATTGCATTAAAAACTGCCATGAATTTTTGTCTGAAAATTTATGACAAATTTTCATAAATTCCATTTTCTAAGGCATTTTCCATAAAGCAATTTAATTAAAATAAAAATTTTCCAAGCTGATCAGCCAGGGGCTCTGCCCCTTGGACCCTGCTCCCAGGGCGCTACCCCCGGACCCCCGCCAAGGGGGCGCTTGATGTGTATTATTATTCGCTTTGATGTGTATTATTATTCGCTTTGATCACCAAGTCAATCCCCGATTATACTAAAAAATCTAACAGCTATTACATGAACAATCGACTGAAAATTGTTGGATGTAACAAACAAGATATAAATATTAATTTGAGGAGAATTACGACCAGACTATTTACTACTACAACAAAACAAAGTGTCGGCGTCAATAGGCCTTCTCTTCGATTGGAGGAAAGGGCGGCAGGGGAAATAGTGCAAGGCAGCTGCCTGGCACTCCCCTATTGGCCCAACAAATTTACGATTTTACCCCGTTTTAAAATTACGATTTTGCCATCAGTTCAAAATTATGTTTTTGCCCCCACTTAAAAATAAATTTACGCTTTTACTCCCAGCTAAATATTTCAATTTTTCCCTTGGTTCAAAATTACGATTTTGCCCCGTTGTAATTTACAGTTTTGCCATTAGTTTTTCCCCATAAAATTACGATTTTGCCCCGTTGCAATTTACAGTTTTGCCATTAGTTTTTCCCCTTAAAATTACAATTTTGCCATTAGTTCAAAGTTATGTTTTTACCACCACTTAAAAATAAATTTACGCTTTTGCTCCCAGCTAAAGATTCCAATTTTGCCCTCAGTTCAAAATTACGATTTTGCCCCGTATAAATTTATAGTTTTGCCATTAGTTTTTTTTTTCTCACAGCCAAGTTACGATTTTGCCCTCAACTTAAATTTACATTTTGTCATCGTTTTTGTTTGTTTTCCTGGTGAAATTACAATTTTGCCCCCAGTGTAAAATTACAGTCATGCCGACAGCTTCCTGGCACTCCCCCATTGGTCCATTTAATTTACGATTTTATCCCTGAATTAAAATTATGATTTCGCCCTCAGTTAAAATTACGTTTTTCCCATCGTTTTAGTTTTTTTAACAAAACTATAAAGATTTTTTGTTTTAATTGATTTACTTGATTTATTTTTTTTCGTGTCAAGGAGCTGCCTAACACAGACTCATTAGTCCTGAAAAAATTACAGTTTTGCCCTTAGCCCAAAATTACGGTCTTATCATCGTTTTTGTTTTTTTTTCCTAGCAAAATTATAGTTGTCTTTTTTTAATTGATTGAGAATTATTCAGTAATCGCCCCGTAACGCAGACGGTGCATCAACTAGTTCAAAACAAAATTCAAAGAATAAATGAACACACGTGTGCACACACACAACATATTCATGCCCTTAGAGCCAAACGTTGCCTCAATGACAAAGAAAGGAGTGATTCTTTATATCAGTGATTCGCAAAAAAATAAATGATTCGCAAAAAATAAATAAATAAATAAATAAAAAAACCCTCTCATATTGGCCCCTTTAACTTTAGCAATCGATCTACCATAAGACACTGCAAGATATTAGAATGAATGGGAAAATATTAAATAGGAAGTTTATTTTAACTAGGAAGTCTAGGAAGCAATAGGATTAGGACATGTGGCAACACTTAAAATAAAGAAAAAAGGTATTTTAGTCAATCCAATCCTTTCTTCTTCTTTTCAAAACCCAGTAACATCAAAACCCACCATCTTCAACCATTTCTTCACTTCCTATCTCAATAATCACTACATTATAGTGCGATTTTCGTCACCAATCAATGATTCAAACACCCGATCAACGTGTTCTTCAGCTTTTTTTGAAGAAAACCCAGTTTAATTTCATACAAAATCTCGTTTTTTCCGGGGATTTTGAAGATAATCACTCGATCCGTTCGATTCGAGCGCTGATAAGTGTTTCAATCATTCAAAATTCGTCAATTGTTGAAGAAATCACTTCGATCCATGTAAGAAATTCTTTAATTTCATTTTTACGATCTGGATTTTTGATTTAGTCATTGCGTTTTACGATCTTGGCGGGGGTCCGGGGGCAGCGCCCCTGGTAGCGGGGTCCCAGGGGCGGCAGCCCCTGGCGGGGTCCAATGGGCAGAGCCCCTGGCTGGGGTTGAGCTAGTTCACAGCACAGACAATTCACAACACAGTTCTGCATTGGCCATTGCGTTTAAAAAAAACACATTCTTGAAGTGTTTTTGGTGCATTGCGTTTTAGGTAAAACACCTTTTTAGGTGTTTTCAGTCCATTGCGTTTTACAGAGAACACTTTCGTTTGTTTTTTAGGCAATTGAGTTTTAGAATGAGTCATTTTTAAGTGTTTTCTGGCCATTGCGTTTTACAAATAAGACATTTCTTTATGTTTTTTGTGCATTGCGTTTTAGGTAAAACACTTTTTAGGTGTTTTCAGTCCATTGCGTTTTAGGAAACAAACATTTTAAGTGTTTTCTGGCCATTGCGTTTTAGAAATAAGACATTTGTTTGTGTTTTTGGTGCATTGCGTTTTAGGTAAAACACATTTTTATGTGTTTTTAGTCCATTGCGTTTTAGAAAGTACATTTTCTTTTGAGTTTTTAGGCTATTGCGTTTTAGAAATAAGACATTTCTTTGTGTTTTCTGGCAATTGTGTTTTACAAATAAGACATTTATTTGTGTTTTTTGTGCATTGCGTTTTAGAAAAATGTCATTTTTTAGGTTTTTTTTTCCATTGCGTTTTACATAATTGGTGGTTTTTCTATTGCGTTTTACGCAACTGAGTTTTAATTTTTTTTAAATATAGCAATAGTATACTCGTTTTAAAGATAAAAAAACGCTCGTTTTTTTGGTGCAATTTTTATAAAATAATAATGTCGTATGAAAGAGTTATTAACGTTTAAAAAATGGGGGGGGGAATTGGAGGAGAGAGAAACTATTAGCTTTGATTGACTAGAATGCCCCTAAACAAACTCACGCGCCTCTTTTTTCCCCTTCAATTTCCCTGATTTAATCTTAGCCCTTGATTAACTAAATGGATGGTCAAGATCACTTCCTAGCCTTCCTAGCCAAATAAACTTCCTATTGTATCTCCACCCTAGAATGAATATCTAGAAACGTAAAAGATATAAAAAAATATTTACTCTGAATCAAGTATAAAAGATATAGAGAGAATCAAATAAAAAGTATAGTTTAGGTAGTATAGAATAGGGTTGTGACATGTAGTAAAATTGAAAAATAAAGGGGAAATGTATTTTAGTCAGTCTTACCTCATCTTCTCTTTTCCTGTTTCCGTGCAACTTCAAAACCCATTATTTTCAAAAACTAATCATCTTCAACATTTTCTTCACTTTCTATTCAATAATCACTACATCATAGTGCGATTTTCATCATCAATCAGTGATTCAAACACTCAATCAACGTGTTTTTCAACTTTTTTGAAGAAACCCAGTTTCATTTCATACAATTTCTCATTTTTTTTCGTGATTTTGAAGTGAATCACTCAATTCGTTCGACTCTGTAGGTCCCGAAATCTGAGGATCGATTACGAACCGAATCACTTGTTTATAGTAAACACGGTTACGTGTGCGGAATCCACGTAACTATGCCAAATCAAACATATAAAGAAATAATAACAACGGATTAATCAATGATACACACTCGATTGATTAACGGGATGAGAACCGATTACAACTGATACAAACACAGTTCAGACAGAATTTCGGCAGAGTTTTGTTACTATGGTCAATATCTCATCTCTGAGTTCAAATGAACACAAGATGTTGTTTATATAGTCCCTGACCACTGATATCGACGAAACACACAAAGTGTTTGACGAATCTGAACATGGGCCAGACATTGGGCCTGGAACAGCCCAATACATGACGAATCAAGGTCTGATTCGTCATGACCTTCAACGAAACAGAAGTTTGAACACTGGTCTGTTTCGCCATGATGTGTTTCGACGAAACAGGTCTGTTTCGTCGAGGACTGCAACTGTTGTGGTTGTTTCTGTTAACAGACAGCAACAAACAGCAACATATAAACATAGTAATGACTAAACTACCCTTTAATGCAACATGCATTGTTCATAATACTTTACATATCAAAAGAGACAAATAAGTTGTACACAAGTAGATAGGAGGATATCTGACTTGGTCAACATAACATACAGACTCGATAATTAATAAAAGACCATACAAAATACATCGTTAAACAAGACTAGTTACAGACACTAAAAATGCATCAACAAACTCCCCCTTGTCTGTTACTCGTCTTTGGTCTTCTAATCTTCCATCAGTGTTGTTCGGACCACGAACTGCCCGAATGAATACCCCTGTAGTAGCAAAAACACGCTACTCGCTGAAACTTTAACGCTTGTCGTGCATCTTGATCTTCATAGAATATATCATGACGATATAATCTGCTAATATCAGCTTCAGACATGTTGACGATCCACATCGGATCCAACATCCGGTAATTAGCACGACCATCTCTAAACACAATTACAGCTTCATGAGTATCCGAGTCGTAGCACCACAATGCCATGTCTTCAAGAAAATCCTGCTTCATAGGCATCAATGGGATTTTATCTACAACCCTCGGAGGCTGATACACAAGTTTATATCTGCAAGTGTTGGTGTCCGGATCAAGAGTAAACTTGATCGGTTGATAAACAGGAAATTGTGGCTTGTAGGATTCATCCTTCCAGCCTGACTTCTTGTTTACTTTCACCAGACGCTCAAATAACGTAGCACCATCGTATTTTGCACGATTGATAAGTTCAAGCCTTGTCAACGCAGAGACATCATAAAATGGCAAGGAAAGAATGCTCAGTAGTGAATTGAAATACAGAATTCCATATTCACGTTTAATAGCAATGCAGTGAATATCTTGAACAAACATCCAACAAAGAATCCTTCCACTTGGCTTTGACTTTTCAAATTGCAAATAGTCTACTTGAGCTTTTTCAGGTAACGGCTTGGACACTTTAGATAAAAACTGTTTTCTCCATTCAGAAAAAGCATTTGTGTCTTTTTCAGACGAATTCCGATTCTTCAAGTGCTCGTCTATGTCATCAATGTTTTCTTTCATCCAATTTTCATCAAATGATGCAAATTCAGTACCATCTTCTCTGACATATGTTGATTTTGGTGCTTCACCTTCAAACACAATTTCATCAATCTCTTCAACATTCGTTGTATCAGTCTCAGTAGACATTTTGTCTATCTCAGCATCATCTATTTCTCTCATAGACTGTAAAATACTCAATTGCTCCGGAGAAAGATCTTCTATTAACTCCCCTTCTTCAAGCAACTCTCCTGTAAATGGATGAATAGCTTGTAGAGCAATATCAGCACTGCTAACTATAGAAGAAGTACCTTCTATCTGTTGTACTTTTCCAGTAGAAGTTCCCTGAGATGATTCGACAACGGTAGGTTGAACTGCAACAACTTCAGAAGCAAGTGTGGTTGGCTGTTTCTGTGATGTACCAGAGGTATCAGGATTTCCTTGATCTTCCGTATCATCATCCTTTTTCTTTAGTACCTCTTGTTGTTTACAATGATAGTCCCACAGAATAGCAAGCCTTCTCTCTTTCTCTTCATCAAGAGCCTTCAAGCGAGCATTTTCAGCTTTAAGCACATCAATTTCACCTTGTTGTCGCTCTATAACTGTTTGCTGTTGACCAACCATTGACTTCAATTTGTTGATTTCCACTGATTGTTTAAGTTGATCATGCTTTGTGAGATTACCAAAATGAGATTGCCTTTGAAGACGATCAGCAGCCGCTTCAAGTGTAGAAAACAGGTATGTGATCTTTTCATCTTGAGAAAATCCGGCAAATGTCCTATGACGTTCAGCACTGATTTCCGAAGTAGTTGCCCTGATTGCTGAAGCCATAGATCTTACAGGAACTGCCTGAGGAACAACAGATGGAGTAGCAGTAGCTGGTGTAACAACTGGAGCAACTGGAGTTTCTGTAGCTGAAGTAACTACAGTAGGAGTTTCTTGCACAGGCTCCTGAGGAATAGATTGTACAGGTTGAGCTGGCTCCTGAGGAATAGATGAAGACTCCTGAGGCACAGATTTCCGAGTATAAGTACTCAGATATCTCCTAGCTTTCTTCTTTTGTACTTCAACAGCTTTCTCTGCTCTTCTTTTTGTTCTCCTTTCACCTTCAGGATCCTCTGGAACATACTCTGGATCATCCTCTGTTCTAATCTTTCTGTACCTTCGTACTCCACGTATATCAATATACATTTCGTAACCAGGTTCAACTATATGATCACTAGAACTCGAATCAGATCTATCATCACCACTTGCTGATGAACTACTATCTGATGTACCAGAAACAGCACCCTTGCTTGATGTACCAACAGCACCTGCATCACCTGCATCACTATCTCCACTACTTTCATCATCATCACTACCAGATTCATCTGAATCAACTGGGTCAGGACCAAATTTTTCTATCCTTAACCTTTCCAACTCAGGTTCTTCATTGTCTGATTGGCTGTCTTCATGACGCCATTTGTCATTTGCAGGAGCAACATAATTAGTATTCACTAGAGCGCCAAAAAGCTTCCTTGGAGGAACACTTTCTGTGTATCTTTTGGCCGCCATCGTCTTGATTAGCCGTAAAGAGTTGAAATTCATCGCCTCTATTTTCAAAAGATCATTTTCAGCTTTAGGAAGGTCTGGATGCTGAACATTCATAATCATTTGCAGAAACCGTGGATACATCCAAAACTTGTTCCCGGTGGTTCTACTACCAGTCCTTGTCATATTCTCTTTCATATTGCTGAAAATATACTTCGAGATGCTAAACGGTTTGTTTAACACCAAAGCAACCATGAAACCAACAAGATCATCTCCAGCCATATCATATCCAGATCGTCTATTGCTGAGACACTGAATAAGCACATGTAATAAAAACTTGTATCTTAATGGAAGATCACCTTTGTTGATTTGTTTGACGAAAAGATCTCCTTTACATTTCATCCTTAGTAAACAGCCTCGCGAACACATGATTGGTATTGAATATGGTGCATTCGGTTGATCTTGTAATTGAAGAACTTCATTCAATATCTCCGGAGTAACAACGACATACAGATCATTCACACGACCTCTGATAATATCCTTTCCATCGATTTGAACGACGCTTGCAGAATCCCAGAACGCTTTAATTAGAGATTTGTAGACGGGTGTCGAGTATGTAACAGCATGATTGATACGTGACTCCCTGATCCACTTCGTCATATCTTTAAATTCCATGAGCTTGTCTTCCGGATCCAAATATGCAACTTGATTATGGCGTTTCTCTGACATAATCTCTTCTTCAGTTTTGTTTTCTTTCTTTATCGCCTTCTTGCGTTTTCCCTTTTCTTGCTGTGCTTTAGGAGCCATCTGTACATGAAAATGTCCAGAATAAGTTACAATTTATATAACATAGCATTTAGACATGTATGAATACACTTTCATGTATTCACATAACAGATAACCTATTTAAACATGTCTACTGTGAACAAACAGCAACATCAGAAAACTGCTAAGGCATTTACGACGAAACAGAGGATCAACGACGAAACAGAACTTTGAATGACGAAACAGAGGGTTGACCATTGACTGGTTTGATTCGTCGACTTTTTGATTCGTCGAGTCTATTTCGTTCCATTTCTGATTCGTCATCTTTGATTCGTCGTCTGATTCGTCAAATTGGGGGTTTTATCAGTTTCGCCGTATTGGGTTTAAACAAACATCAAATATAAACATAAACACATTCAATCAACATTATTTATACCCAACCCATTTATAAACACCCATAAATGATTTTCCGAACAAAAACCCTTGTATAAACAGATGATACCATTATCAAATACAAACCCCTGTTTTTGTTATAAAAACCCACTAACAAATCAAAGCAAATCAAACATTGATAACCCTAAATCTATCAGATTAGAAGGAAAACACAAGAACATGCAACAACAACACATATATAATCAAAGAAAACAAGGTTTCAAAGGATTTCGGATGAAAAACCGAACGGTTCAAAGTGTTCGGAATGTGAATCAGAACATGTTACTACCTTTGAAGTTTGTAAAATTTTGATTAAAAACTGATGTTTTGAGCGATTTTGAAGAGAAACCGTAGGTTTGGGTTTTTGGTTGTGTGAAGAAGATGAGAACAGATGATTTGAAAAAGTGACCAAGTGGGACCTATATATACTCCGCCCTGTCTCGACGAATTAGAAAACTCGACGAAACTGAAATGGGCTCGGCGAAACAGAAACTTGGGCTTGAACTTGCGCCTAAACTTTAGCCCATGACGAAACAGAGTTGGGCTCCTGTGATTCGTCGTCTGTTATGACGAATCAGATTTGATTCGCCGACTATGGTCTGATTCGTCGATTCTTGTGATTCGTCGACCAGTCTGTTTCACCAACAGATTTTTCAAAACAGTAACACAGGCTGGAAATATTTTGCAGTCAAAACAGTGGTAATATTTTGCAGTCTAAACAGATTATGAACACAATTCCATTCAGTTTGAATTTTCAAATGCAAGAACGTTTTTATGAAGAAGGTTTCAGGCTTCCGGTAGAAAAACACCAAGCAACAACTTCGGCTTAATCAAAAACAAACTTTACATAAATATACTAAAAACAAATTTAAAGCATGGTAAACTAAATGAAAATGCGGAAAACTGTTAAAAACACTAAACAACTGTACAAGTGCAATCTTTTTGCGAATCTCAAGGACAAGGAATCATACCAGCTTACGGTCTTAGTCAACATGATTTTGATTCTGTTTAAAGCTCTGGATAAGTATACTACCTCGATTATCGGTATTGTGGTCCACATAAGCTCAAACTGATCAGACGTAATCATAATTTAAGAGATACGATTAACGGTAAAGATTATACTTACAAGTCGATGTAAATCCACTCACGACACATTCCCGTATCAAGGTATGCACGAGAATTCATCTTACCGGTGAGTATACCGATTATCATCTGTTTGACCGTATAAAAATGTGAGAGACTCACTTATTTGATTGAAAACAAGCCCTATGTGATAGAATCACTTATTGATGAGGAACTTGATTTTCAGATGCATGAGGGCACAGGAGCAAGTCCGTGAACAGGTCAGTACTTTCGTACAGCAGAGAGACGAACTTGACTCCCGCAAAGAATCTGTGATATAAAATCACTTATTTTGTTTGGACATGTGATTGTTGATCACTTATTGAGGTCGAATGCAGTATGTACACGTATGTATAGTATCATGGAAGATCTTAGACTTCGTCTCCGTTATTTTTACGGTTTGATACAACCATGATACCCATATGATAAGCAGCATAAAGACCGAATATTTCAGATCTCGGCAATCTCTCAAACGAGATTTCGGTACTAAGACCATATGCCAATGAGCGGTTCCCACCTGACTTGAAGTCTGTTAGGTTTGTATCATCCTGCACATTTTAGTCTGATTGTGAGCCTACCGATATATCATTAGTAGAGATACTTATCATTTTTCTTTTTATTTTGCATTTTGAGCACATTGACCGACCACACCAGTGAATTTCATCATTTTCCTTTATCCAAGAAACTCATTTTTGGTTTTTCTATTTTTTTGTTTTTGAATTTTTGAATTTTTCAAACGAAACGACAGAAAGTAAAAACATCTTTTTGGATTTTGAACTTTTGCAATGTTTTTGTATTTTCTTGAAATATCTCCCCCTAAAATTCGCAAAGTTTACGAAAACTAAAATCTTTTTGAATTTTCAAAGTTTATAAAGAAAATATTTACAAAAACGATCAGCCAAAGAAGTTTACTCGGGTATCACCTTAATGCCATTGACCAAAAGTAGATAATCAAAACGTGATTTATCAAAAGCTTTTGTAAACAGGTCGGCACGTTGGTGATCAGTGGGGACATGAACGACATCGATTAACCTCTTATCAAAACAATCACGGATAAAGTGATATTTAATGTCGATGTGTTTAGTCTTAGAATGTTGCACAGGATTTCTAGTGATTTGCAAGGCAGCATTATTATCAACAAAAATACGAGTAGATAGGAATTCTAAACCGTAGTCGCGCATTTGTTGTTGTATCCAAAGAACTTGGGAGCAACAACTCGAGGCAGCAATATATTCTGCTTCACATGTTGATGTAGCAACACACGTTTGCTTCTTGCACTGCCACGTGACCAGGCGATTTCCTAGGAACTGACATCCTGCTGTTGTCGATTTGCCATCGATTTTGCAACCACCGAAATCAGAATCACTGTATGCAATTAATTCAAAACTATCATCCCCAGGGTACCAAAGACCGAGGTCTGGGCATCCCTTCAAATAGCGTAGAATCCTTTTGACAGCTGACAGATGAGAGGCCTTCGGGTTTGCTTGATATCTTGCTAGCAAGCATGTTGGGTACATGATATCAGGCCTCGAAGCGGTAAGATACATGAGAGATCCGATTATGGCACGATAGTACGAGGAGTTGATGCTTTCTCCCTTCAAATCCGGAGTAATCCCGTGATTCTGCGGAAGTGGGGTACCAATGGGCGTTGCATCTGACATTTGGAATCGGCTCAAAATGTCACCAACATATTTAGTCTGATGGATGAATATCCCAGACTCTGTTTGTTGAACTTGAAGGCCCAAAAAGAAATTCATCTCTCCCATAGCGCTCATTTCGAACTTTTCTTGCATAACACGTTCGAATTGCCTGCACAAAGAGTCATTAGTAGACCCAAATATTATATCATCAACATATACCTGCACCAGCAGAAGATCTTCATCTTGTTCTTTGATAAAGAGTGTGCAATCAATAAGACCTCGTCTAAATCCATTCTCCAGAAGATAGTTTGATAAGGTTGCGTACCAAGCCCTAGGTGCTTGATGTAGACCATAAAGAGCTTTGTTGAGCAACCAAACCCGATCGGGGTGAATAGGATCTTCAAAACCTGGAGGTTGTTCGACATGCACCTCTTCTTGAACAATACCATGAAGAAAAGCACTTTTAACATCCATCTGGTAAACTTTGAATCCTTTGAAAGAAGCATAAGCTAAGAAGATTCGAATAGCTTCCAGACGTGCAACAGGTGCATAAACTTCATTGTAGTCAATGCCTTCAATCTGACGAAAACCCTGAACAACCAGTCTCGCTTTGTTGCGAATAACAACTCCACGGTCGTCTTTCTTGCATTTATAAACCCATCGTGTTCCAATTTTCTTGTAATTCTCCGGTTTTTCAACAAGCTTCCAAACACCAAGCTTTTGAAATTGCTGCAGTTCGTCCTGCATGGCTTCAACCCATGAATTATCTTTTAAAGCTTCCTTCCAAGATTTTGGTTCTTCTTGTGAAACGTAACACGCAAAAGACCAATCGTTTTGTAGACCAGATTCTCTAATAGCTGAATACAAACCAGCACTCGGGTTGTTTCTCAACTGATTATGTGTCTGCACACCTTGTTGGACATCTCCTATGATATTCTGCTGTGGATGGGTATCGTGTATCCTCATTTCAGGATTTTCAGGAACACGAGCATTAACACCCAAATTGTTAATATTAAGATCAACAACTAACTCTACACCTGGAATATGCGTAGAAGTAGATGCATTTCCTTCAGCAGTATCATCGACTTGCACATGAGGAGTATCAACAAAAATACCCTGAACTGGAACAACTGGAGATTTAGTACCTTCAGTCGCATCCAGATTTTCTTCATCTTCTTCTGATGACTCATTGTATTCAGTAGCATTCTCAACTTCCTCATTTTGAACCGTGTTGTTAAACGAATTAGAACTTTGTGAGTTAACAACAACAGGTCTAACTAATGACGACTCAGCAGCATTGTCACTATCAAATATCATTCTAGCAGCTGCAGAATCTTCATCAAAAGTTGGCAGGTCAAAGGAGTTGAATAGCCCATCATAATCGAACATCCAAGGATCACCTGGAGCTTTAACAGGATTTGTATATCTCTGAACCCTTACTTCACTCCATAGTTCAATCTTTTTGGTAGTCAAATTCCAAACACGAAAATTTGGTGTAGCATATCCAAGGAAGAAACCCTCGATAGCTTTCGCTCCAAACTTTCCATCCGGATCAATCATAGTACATGGACCACCAAAAGGTTCTAGAATTGAAAGATCTGGTTTCCTTTTCTGTAGAAGTTCGAAACAAGTCTTGCCATGTCTCTTAACCGTAAGAACTCGGTTTAATGTGTAGCAAGCAGTCGACACAGCCTCTGCCCAGAACTGAACAGGAAACGCCGACTCTACCAACATTGTTCTTGCAGTTTCAATTATTGTCCTATTCTTCCTCTCCGCGACACCATTTTGTTGTGGAGTGTAAGGAGAACTGTATTCATGAAGAATGCCTTTAGAAGTACAGAACTCATCCATAACACGATTTTTGAATTCAGTTCCATTGTCGCTTCTGATCCTCTTAACTTTCAACGAGTAGAGATTTTCCAACATTGTAAGAAGATCCTTGAGGATGCCAGGAGTATCACTCTTGTGTGCCATAAAAGCTACCCAAGAAAATCTAGAGTAGTCATCAGTAACTACTAAACAATACACATCTCCGAACGTTGTTTTGTGTCTCATAGGTCCAAAGAGGTCCATATGAAGACGTTCGAGAGGCATGCCAACAGTGTTGATTTTCTTTAAAGGGTGAGACTTCTTTGTTTGTTTCCCTTTCTGGCACGAAACACAGATATCTTGTAGATGAAAACTTCTCACGGGTACGCCATTCACAAGATTGTTTTTCACCAAATGGTTCATTTTTCTCAAGTGAATGTGTCCCATTCTTCTGTGCCAAGATATAGACCCCTTCTCCGTGGCTTTCGAGACAAAACATGTGACTTGTGCAGAAGTCGTAATCGCTTGACTCATATCAAGAACATAAAGATCATTGATTCTTGGAGCCGATAAGAGAATCCATTCATCAGGAATTGTGAAACCAGGTTTAAGCACATAACAACCGGCATCATCGAAATGCACGGTGAACTTTTTATCGCAGATTTGCGACACACTGAGAAGATTATGATCAATTTGACGAACATAATTGATCTTATCGAAACATACCACACCATTGGAAATCATTCCCTCTCCAGTGATGTAACCGCCTTTGTCTCCAGCGAAAGCGACATAGCCTCCTTTAATGTTTCTCACATCATATAGAAGCCGTAAGTCGCCCGTCATGTGCCTGGATGCCCCACTATCAACAATCCAATGACTATTAATAGTTCCTCCTGAAACATCCTGCACATATCATCCAATGATTAGTTAAGGATGGGGACCCAAGCCAAAGTGGTCTTGGGTCGTCCCTGAGCATCACAGATAGTGATCTCGATTTGTTGATGGTTTTCCAAACAAACAGCTCCCCCTGAACCTTCACTCTTCCTAGGTTTCCAAGTTTGTTTTTGTTTACCAGATTGAGTTTTGTAAACAAATTTTGAAATTTCTGGTTTTACAGGTGAACTTGGTTCCCTTGGAACAGAATTTACCTTAGATTTTAAAGCCTTTTCTATTTTCTTCACATCTTGATGTCGTTGTTTCGATTCCTGTTCTTTAATAGTTCTTTTATCATGTTTAGGTGAAACAGGACGACATTTAGGGTGAATCGATTCAGGTGATGCTCTTTCAACAAATTTCGCTTTCGGAGTGTTAGCACAATCTTTGATGATGTGCCCAAACTCCCCACATTTAAAACACGTTCTCCTTTCAACAAACTTAGGAGAACTTGATCGACGATCAGATGTCGAACTTGTATAACCCGAGGTACTAGCTTTTTCATCACACCCGTTTGAATGTTGAGTGTAATTGTTTTGACTATCACGTTTTAAAATTTTGACTTGTACAAAATCAGTGTTTGACTTGTTAGCAAAAGTCTCAATTTTATCTGTACCCCTCGATTTCACAAATTTGACATTGCTGTTTTTCTTCTGATAACGAGCTCCTTTTGTTTCAAATTTTGAGTTGGAAACATTTGACAATTTAGCTCGTTGATCTGATTGTTTACCCTTAGAAGCAATAGGTTGTTGCTTTGAAGGTGATTTCTGATTTCCAAATTTCTTTTTAATTTCAGTCTTAGGAATTGGATTACATTGAGTCACATTAACTCCCGGAATCGACTTTCCCACAAACTTACTTGTGTTATTTTCAAAAACATTATTAATCAATGATGGATTGACATTTTTAATTGGAAAATCATTATCTGAATAGATTTTAGAATCACCAACCAAAGTGTACAACACAATCTTACTTTTAATGGTAGACACAGGATCTATCACTTGTTGAACCACAGGTTGAACATCAGGAGTAGGAGGATCACACAGAATATGATTCTCAATTGGAACTTCTACTCCTTTAAGTTTGTCAAGTGATTTATCCTGATTACTCACATCTGATTCAGATTCATCATCCGACGACTCATAGTCCTCAATGGTTGGAGGACCTTGTTTCGTAGATGTTGACTCTTTTTGCTCAGAATTTGTACTTGGAGAATTGTCCGATTTGAACCCTAGGCCAGTAGTAATTTCCTCATAATCAAGAGGCACACTGGATTCAAACCGTGGCATTTCTTCTTCATCAGGCATATACGCATAATCATGTCTCAAAGGGGGCGGACATTTCTTATACCCAACACCTTTCTTGTTTCCCTTTAGTTGTTGAACATCAATAATGTGATCGAGCACAAATCGGGAGTTAGAGTAACTCTCCAATTTTTGCTTGATTGCATCATGCTCACATTTGGCAATGGCTGGTTCCTTTTTAGTTTCCTCAACAATGTTAATGTAATCATTTATACTAACTTGTTTATGATAAACAGTTTTTGTCACTTCAGAAACATTTTTCTTTAGAGTTTCAATCATAGATTTAAATTCTTTCTCGTTTCGAACTAAAGCCATATTCGATTCTTTGCATTTAGCCATTTCAACAACTAAACTCTGATTGTGAATATGAATCGAATCACAGTGAAGTTTTATTCTATCAAATTCATTTTTCATATATTCACAATCTCTACAGTTGATAAGAATTTCAGATTTTACCTGACTTGTAGAATCTGAGACATTTGCCATAAAGGCAGTCTGATAAGAGAAAGATCCGTCTTCAGAAAAGAACTTTTCCATTTCTTTAGATACTACATCAGCCTTCTTAATCAGAACTGATTTCTGACATTTCAAATCTTCTGCTTCATTCAATAAGTCATCAAGATTAGAACTTGCTTCTTTGCTCACATCAGATTCAGAACGATAATCACCCGAAGTAGAACTTTCTTCATCTGAACTCCCGGTATTACCAGAACTGTCGTCACTATCAGAAAATTCTTCCTTATGAACGTGCTTGATGTGATTGATTATCTTTGCATAACACGCTGTTCCTCCTTTATCTTGATCACTTTCCCCAAGTTGTAAAGACCAATTAAACCCTTCATCAGCTTGTACGGTTAATGCACGACTTTCATTTGATGGTCCAGACTGATTCTGGTTAGTGGTGTTGTTTACAGCCACTATCCCTTTTCCACGATTGTCTTGATTAGCATTTGAAGTACTCGTCTGATTACGGAATGGGTTCTGATTGCCTTGTCTGCTTGGTCGAGTGCACTCACGTTTGAAGTGACCCTTTTCCCCACAATTGAAGCATGTAACTGCTTCTTTATCAAAACCGTACTTTGTATCTTGTTTGCTTTCCAAAGAACTTCTTCCTGTTCGAACCATAAAGTCCTTCGCGCTTCTAACAGCACTTGCGAATGCCCACTTTATATCCATCAACTCCATTTCATCACGGTTGATTTGTAGATAGTCTTCGTTGGTTAAATTGATGTTTCCAATTTGACCTGCGACCAAACCGCAGTAAGCACTGACCATGGTATTAATAAGTTCCATATGTTCCTTTGCTACTTCAATGCTAACATTTGAGAGGTTTGATGTATCAACTTTGACTGTGTTAGGATTTGGAGTTGGAGGATTGTTGGTATAATGAGCTTGCTGTTGTTGTTGTGGTTGGACTTGTGGTTGTGGTAGGGATGGAATAAAACCTCCTCCTGAATATGCCTGAGGTTGAGTAGTAGAAACTGGAGGTATAAAAGGAATAAAACCTTCTCCAGAATAAGTCTGAGTTTGTTGAGGAAACGGAGAAGAGTTTGTATTTGATACAAACGCCGTTTGTAATTTTTGTTGCCTCAGACTAGCTGACGGGTCAAAACCTCCACCACAATACATTTCAATATTCTGAGGAGTAGCAATGCGTTTTGCTTTTCGGATTTCTTCATCATTTTTATGTTCCAGCTTCTGTACAAATTCATAGATAGTTATAGTGTCAGCATCTAGAATACCTGTATGCTTTAGAAGCTCAATGTATGGACTCCACTTTGGTGGTAGAGAATCAGCAAACCGTGCACAAACTTCCTTTTCACTTGCAACAACACAATAGGCAAACATTTCGCTAATCAAATGATAAAACCGTGTGGTCATATCATTTAGAGTTTCGTTTTCCAAGAACTGAAACGACTCAAACTCTTTCTTTAATAAATCATGCCGTGTCTTTCTGGAAGCTGCATTTCCTTCTCCTCTTGTCACCAAACAATCCCATAAGGATTTCGTGTCCTTACAATAAGAAAATTGATGATAGATATCTTTATGAAGTGCTTGAGTAAGAACAGCAAACGACTTTTTCTCAAATTCATATGCTTTCTTGTCATTTTCCTGCATGTTAGTAAAACCTTCGGCCGTTGAAGCTGCTACTTCAAGAGCATCATTGCGTGGAGTAATGAAACACCTCCAAATATCAGTGCTTTGACCTTGAACATATGTAATGAATCGACCTTTCCATGATGGAAACTCGTTCATATGATTCAACTTTGGCGGGCGATTGTTGCTACCCGTTTCGCTCTCACTAATCAAAAGATTTTGAATGTTTTGGTTCTGATTGGATGCCAAAGCCCATTGTCCGGCACTTATAGTTGGTTGACCAAAAACACTCTTCACCCACGCTGCTGCGGACGTCGGATCTTCACGTGGTCTCGAATCCATACTCCAATCCCATGGACTAGTACAACTCATATTTGATGTATGTATGATAGTACCTGCACGAATTCTTGAAAACAAACAGTAAGCAAGCTGTTACAAGTCCTCTGTGTAAAACAGATCTGTTTTCGACGAAACAGATTTCACGAAACAGGTTTGTTTCGTCTAAATGAATGATGACGAAACAGACTTGTGATAATTGTGATTTGTGGCGAAACATAATTTGTTTCGTCTAAGATGTTGTGGCGAAACAGAATTTGTTTCGTCAAAGATGTTGCGACGAAACAGATGTGATTCGTCGGCTGCTTGTTTCGTCAAAACTGGGTAAAAGTCAGTTGGTTTAGATATTTAAAATATCTACTGATCAGTCAAAGGATAAGACCAGACACAAAGATATTTAAACTGACACAGAGTATGTTTGTAACTCTTATTTTCAACGAAAAAGACTTTGTTACTGAAACCAATTATCACTTTTACACAAAAGTCAAGTTATTATTTTATAAGTTATAACACTTGATTTAAATAACTTATCAGATCAATTACTCAGTTTAAAACAAGAACACTTATGAAGATATGAAGAACACCACCAAGAACATGAGTTTTCCGAGGAGTTTTCCGATCACCGATAATTTTCCGAAACA
This sequence comes from Helianthus tuberosus, assembly GCA_030545235.1. Classification (NCBI taxonomy): domain Eukaryota; kingdom Viridiplantae; phylum Streptophyta; class Magnoliopsida; order Asterales; family Asteraceae; genus Helianthus; species Helianthus tuberosus. The sequence continues at coordinate 166,273,012 of CM060369.1, read as the reverse complement.
CGAAAATACACTAGATTTTCACTAAAAACCCGGTTTAAAGCATAAACAAACAATCTAACTTAGGTTTTTGATAAAAATCTGTAGCAAACACCAATAAAACAGCAGATTTATGAATATTTTTCCAAAAAATAAAATTTTTCAAGAACTCATTTTCAGAAAAACACACACAAAATACTTGATAAAAACCGAACAAGTTTGATTTTAAACAAGGATAAGAGCCAATGCTCTGATACCACTTGTAGGTCCCGAAATCTGAGGATCGATTACGAACCGAATCACTTGTTTATAGTAAACACGGTTACGTGTGCGGAATCCACGTAACTATGCCAAATCAAACATATAAAGCAATAATAACAACGGATTAATCAATGATACACACTCGATTGATTAACGGGATGAGAACCGATTACAACTGATACAAACACAGTTCAGACAGAATTTCGGCAGAGTTTTGTTACTATGGTCAATATCTCATCTCTGAGTTCAAATGAACACAAGATGTTGTTTATATAGTCCCTGACCACTGATATCGACGAAACACACAAAGTGTTTGACGAATCTGAACATGGGCCAGACATTGGGCCTGGAACAGCCCAATACATGACGAATCAAGGTCTGATTCGTCATGACCTTCAACGAAACAGAAGTTTGAACACTGGTCTGTTTCGCCATGATGTGTTTCGACGAAACAGGTCTGTTTCGTCGAGGACTGCAACTGTTGTGGTTGTTTATGTTAACAGACAGCAACAAACAGCAACATATAAACATAGTAATGACTAAACTACCCTTTAATGCAACATGCATTGTTCATAATACTTTACATATCAAAAGAGACAAATAAGTTGTACACAAGTAGATAGGAGGATATCTGACTTGGTCAACATAACATACAGACTCGATAATTAATAAAAGACCATACAAAATACATCGTTAAACAAGACTAGTTACAGACACTAAAAATGCATCAACAGACTCGATCATTAATAAGTGTTTCTAACATTCAAATTTCGTCAATAGTTGAAGAAATCCAAAGAAATCGGCTTCGATCTGTGTAAGAAATTTTGGAATTGCGTTTTATGATTTGGGTTTTTGAAATAAGTAATTGCGTTTTACAAAAAGAATGAAAAACACATTTTTTTGTGTTTTTAGTCCATTGCGTTCTATAAACAACACATTTATTTGTTTTTAGTTCATTGCGTTTTAGAAAAAAAAAGACATTTCTTTGTGTTTTTAGCTTATTGCATTTTAGAAAAAAAAAGACATTTCTTTATCTTTTTAGTCTATTGTGTTTTAGAAACAAATCATTTCTTTGTGTTTTTAGTCCATTACGTTTTATAACACAATAAAAAATAAATTTATTTTATGCTTTTAATCCATTGCGTTTTATAACACAATGAAAAAAACACATCTTTTTGTGTTTTTAGCCCATTGCTTTTTAGACATGGAGTGTATTGGAGTACAGAAACATGACCATTTTAAAACAGAAACATGACCATGTGAAACCTCATTTCGTTTTTTTAGACATGAAAGGTAAGGTACATTAAACTGACATGATCATGTTAAAACAAAAGATGATCTTGTTGTGAAAGCCAACCATTGTGTTTTAGACCTGGAAGTTGAGGTACGAACTAAACTGACATGATCATGTTAAAACAGAAACATGATCATGTTGTGAAACCGCAGACTGAAAGAACATGAAACTTGAAGGTGAGGTACACTAAACTAACATGATCATGTTAAAACAGACATGATCATGTTGTTGTGAAAGCACGTTTTAGACCTGGAAAGTGAGGTACCTAACATGATCATGTTAAAACAGACACATGATCATGTTGTGAAACCCAACATTGCGTTTTAGACCTTACGTTGTAGAAGCTGAAAGAACATGATCATGTTTAATAGAAGCATGATCATGTTGAAACATAAAACATGATCATGTTAAAACAGAAACATGGCCATGTGAAACTCAATTGCGTTTTAGACCTAGAAAAGGTGAGGTAAGTTCTATTAAAGAACACGATCATACTAAAATATAAACATCATGTTGGAATAGAAACATAACCATGTTAAAACTCATGCAACAAAAACATGACTATGTTATATATAAGTCAAACCCCATTATGTTTTACACCTAGAGTGTACGTTCTAGAGACCTAGATTGCAGAACAAAAACATGACTATGTTAAAACATAAACATGGTCATGTTAAAACCCATTGCGTTTTAGAACCTGCAACTGCAAAATCTTTATTTTAGGTTTCATTACGTTTTACGTTTTTGGGTTTTCGATTTTTTTCCCAAAAATATAGTAATAGTATACTCGTTTTAAAGATAAAAATGCTTATTTTTATGGTGCCATTTTTATAAAAAAATAATATCGTATGTAAAGTGCTTAAATAAGATAAACAGGTCAAACGGGTCAAAATAAGTTCTACAAATACTAGAAAGTTTGATTAGAAACATGGTTATCTCATAAGTAAAGTGCTTAAATAAGATAAACAGGTCAAATAAGTGCTACAAATACATGCTGACCAGACCTAAGCATGCAAACATGTCTACATGTATTCATGTTTCTAATTTCTTTTGCGGTATAATATGTTATTGAATTATATTAATCTTCAAAATCGATGTTCAATGTAGGTATAGCTCATGCCTATGTTGGAACAAATCTCTTAGGTGTAAAGAACTTCAAAATATATGGGAACTAGATATAACACCCGCGCGCGTTGCGGCGCGGTACATCGCAAACATTGAACGAATTAGTCCAAATGTTATGTGATGCGTTAAGCATATGAAAACACACGTTTCGACGTATCTGATTGAAGTCAATGTAACTTATATAAGCATTGCAATTGGATCAAATATAAAGTAAATCAAATTTATACCGTACAATCATAACTTATTATATGTGACCCGAGTCATACATAGAAAATGTAACGGGTATAATGGAAAAGTTGACACGTATAATCAAAAGAGATGAATTAGAGTTTTTGAAAAAATGGAAAAAACAAATCACAATTTGACTCCACTCGGTTCTAAACAAAATTTACAAAACATCACCTGTCTCGTTTCCTAAAAAAGCTTACGTCGAAACATACACCAACTCAAATATATACCGAAATGTACATAAAAATATGCACGTAAAAATGTTTTTTTAAACAAAAACGTATTATATTTGACCTGACTCGTTTCCAGAAAAAGTGTATGTCGATACATAGAGCAAATCGAATTTATACTGGTACGTACATAAAAATAAACACGTGAAAAAAATTGTTTTTCTTAAGTAAAGGAGGTATAACGGTAAAGTCGAAACAAATTATTAGTAACAAACTTAATAGGTTAAATACGTTCGTAAAATTGTGCCAAGTAGCACTAATGCCAAGCCACTGGCAGCGAACACCAATATCAGAAGAGCTTGTAAAAATAAATTAAATAAAAAGTAAAACATAACACCAAACAAAAAACTACGTAAAATCGTTGAACCATGCATACCTGTTGTGGCGTGTTAATGCGAAACAGTTAGACAAAAAATGTAAAATGTAGAAAAGAATAACTAAGTCGATCTAGGATCCGCGCGTTGCGACAAACTTGTCAAACGGAGAAAAATAGACGCATTGTGACTTGCCTATCAAACGGGGAAAAACAGACAAAAAATGTTGAACCCCACACGCATGTTGCTTCATGTTGACTCGCAACCAAAGTTGAAAATAAAATAGTATTGGGGTTAAATTGAAAAGTTGAAAACCTTTGGGTTAAATTTAAAAAAGTCAAAGGGGTTAAAATATAAAAGATAAAAACAATTGGATTGAAAGTGAAAAATACAATTTTTTTAAAAGCTTCAAATGCACATGTTACAAGTATATAATGCAAAAACATATTTCTAATTTATAGCTTGGAAGTTACAAAACTAACAACCAATACTACAACCAATTTAGACATGAAACAACATTTATACACAATGTACAACTTACAATGCAATATAATGTTGCAAATCTATACATATAATAAAAGAAACCACTATTAGGACACTTGTCATTCATAGAGAGCATCAATAATTTGGTTTTCTCACATTAATTAGATATTAAATATCAAATATAGAGGATTTAATGGATAAATTTTATAAATTGCAAATCAATTTTAAATGTTTCAAATCGTAATCTATGATTTTTTTATTTAGCTTTGATTTGAAATTATAAAAAAATATAGTAAATATAGAAGATTTGATGGATAAATTAAATTTTAAATTAATTCATAACCCCTAATCCCATCGCAGTCTCCCTCATCCTCTAGACCACCGTCATCCGCTTGGATCTTGGAATCGTAACCCACCATTTTCCTCATCAGTCGTCGCCTCCAAGCCCCTTTCATCTGCTCGGAGCACGGAATCGTTAGAATAGTCGTCGGTTATTACCATGTCACGCCCACTTACTCCATCATGGATTATCTCTCTTTCCAGTGTAATCAACAAACTAATTTATTAATCTGTTTATAGTACTTAATTTGATCTTTTTGTTGATGGGGTTTTCGATTCTATAACTCATACTTGTCACTTGTGATTGTTCTTGAATGTGGCATGTTATGATAATAAAGATTTGTTATTTTATATCATTTAAGGGTATGCTTCATTCATGTTTTTTTTAAATTTACAAATCAGATTGGATAAATAATGTTATAAAAGTGATAAAAGTTGATTTGTAAAGATCTTGAAACCAGGGGAAAGTATACTCTATATTTTGTAGATGAATTGGAAAGTGTTGGGGGACTCGATTAAACTAAAAAAAAAAGAACGAAAACATATTTAGTGGTAATCAATTTTTAACGAGCATATAAGGGATCATCCTTCATCAATTTTGGCTCAATTTCAATTTCTAGGTTTAGTTTGTTCATATTGGTTAATAAATCTTTCAAGTATAGATAACAAACTGTACACTATCAATTTTTGTTGAAACTTATTCTTTAAGGTACTCTTTACATGATGTAGCATCTTATTTGGTAATTCTTCATTTAAGTGTTTAAGGTATTATTTTTAAGGGCTAAAGTAATATATTCTATTTTCATTTGTTAAACCGCGTGTACATGCGGGGTATAAACTAGTTTATAATATATAATATCTAACGTTATGGTTTTGTTTGGCCGTTTAGGTTGGGGTTTTGTTTTGTATGGTGTTTTGTCGAGTTGGGTTGGAGGCGTGTTTTAGTGAAGTTTTCTTTTATAAAAAAAAATAATAAATAAATCTAACGTTACGGTTCTGTAGACAGCTTTTGTAGATTCACATCTTAAACAACTTAAACAAACCTCTTTTGTAAAAGCTTGTCTCCTCTTTTTGTAACATGGCTACAAAAATATTGTGTACCTAACCAGTAGTGGTATATTTGCTTTTGTCTTTTCCAATTCATGTAAGCGTAACTCACAGGGTAAGTATTCTTGTGTTGAATGAAATTTAAATGAATTTTTCATACGCATGAGCTTATTGTTTGTAAGTTAATGTTCTAGACCAATAGTTATCATATAGAGGTCCATAATTGCAATGTTTACGGTATTGGACCGGATGTCGAATCTGTCACCTACCGGTCCTGTCACACCACCAAAATTCACAAGCGGAGTATCACCGCAGGAGGCGTGACTGACCAGGATCCAACCACCAATCATATTGAACAATAAGTAAATAAATAAAAACCCAAACCAAACAATATAATTGGTGTCAAAACAATTCAACAAAAGTTTAGGTTATCAGCGGAAGCAGTAAGTTCAAAACTCAAATCATAAGTTTAAAAGTTCATAAGTTTAACATGGAACTCAACAGTCCATGTCCCCCAACAACCTCTTCCTCCTGTGCAAGCTCCATCTAAGCACCTAACGACCTGCAAGGCATATAGTAACGAATCAACAACAATGTTGAGCGAGTTCACAGTTGGTTGTCCAGTTTAATGTTGTTCCAAAAACCATAAGTTGTTTCGAAAACCACGAGTTATCAAATTCCTTGTTTTCCAAACCATAACCAGTGGGGGCTTCCCCATGTTATTCACTAGACCCGTTACCATATCGACTACTGACTGTAGTTATGTTTATGTGCCCTGCGTCAATGTCTATCATCATTGACTAAGTGCCCAGATCCATTAGTCCATGCCCGTCCTCTGCGGCACTGTGTGAGTCTTGTCAAACCTAATAGCGCTATTTATCTAATGACCCGTTCGCCATTGGCCCGACGATTAAGTCGATATAAAAATGAGGGACTTAATGATAGAGTTTTGTCTAGTGTCAATGTTGTCACCCTTCAGTTAAGAGGGTGGGAGTACGTGTCAAGAAGAACATGCAAGTTTCAATGTTGTCACCCTTCAACAAAGAGGGTGGGAGTACGTATTCTACACAAGGAGAATACGCAGGTTTTCCTTTTTAAATGTTAACCCATTCCCATACCACCGGGAATCCCTTGCCTTATAGAAAGTGTGAACTCACCTTAGATTAGCTCGGCAGATAAACAAAAGGTCACTTGAGCTTATTTGTGGTTAACCAAGTCCTAACATGGTTTCCATAGAAGTCAGGTCTAGGTTCAGGTAATGCACGTATGTTTACACATAAAGTAGCAACTTACATACACACAACGATCATGGCAGAAACATGTTTAACATTATCAGCCTAGTACACATAAAGCCCAAACTTGTGCGATTCAGATGATTGGGCCTTTGAGATTGTGCGAGCCCAATCATCTTGTGCGACCCAGTAAGTGAAGCCCAATAATGACCCGGCCCATCATGTTGTGCGATCAGCCCAATCTTGTGCGATCCAAAACATGCCCCGACCCATATAAAACATGCAGCCCATAAATCAAATACTTAAACCACTTGTGCGGCCCAATATATTACACAGAGAAGCTTCTTGTGCGGCCCAATATATTGTGCGATCAGCACAGTCTTGTGCGATCCACAATATATTGTGCGATCATGCAAAACGGTGCTGTACACAGTGCTTTAACAGTGGTACCTCATACAATACCAGCTTGTGCGACTGGCTTGTGCGGCTGACTTTTGCGACTGACTTGTGCGATATGTTATATGTTTCCTCAAATCATGGCAATCAGTTACACAATCTATTTTGCTCAATCAATACAAACAGTTTCCAATTATTCCTCTACTCGATCAAAACAAGCAAATATCATGCACCTTTCATGAACCCTAACTACTATCTTGAACCCAATCGATTAACAACCATTAACAAAACATTCTAAACATCCAAACTGAATCATTAGCATCATTAAAACATTGATTTCTTCTCATCACAATACCCTAATCATCGGCTAGACTAAAACAGTAATAGTCGATCATGAACATCAATCAAACTTGAACCGATTTGCATAATAAATCATCATACAAACCTAACCTCTGAACATCATGTAAGATCATAACAACACACACATCATACCCAATCACCATCCAAGATTATAACAACCACAATATCAAATATCATGTATTAACAAGTTAACCAACAATGAGACACTAACCGGAAGGTGGAAGGAGTTGGTTTGATCGATGCAAGAGCTCCGAATGAAGGAAGGGGCTGCCGTCGAACAAAGGAGGAGAAGAGAGAGAGCTAGGGTTTTGTGTGTGTTGTGTATTTTGCAAATTATGTGGATTATACCAATCCCCATATTGTTATGCGCATGAGGGAGTGGGCCGAACCCATTCATGGGCGGCCCCTTGGTCTCGAGTTCAAGCAGAGTGGGCCGAGAATGGTGTGTGACATAAGATAAAGTGTACGGCCCATAAGCTTGTGCGATCAGACACATATTGTGCGACTAGACATACATATACACATTCCATACACATAACACGTAACATAATAAAACATTCCATAAAAATCAACGTATCACATAATCACATAACGTTCAAACAAGTTACAATCAGATACTAAGAAAAGTACTGAAATACGAATTGTCACATCATCCCCAAGTTGAAAGAAATTTCGTCCCGAAATTTAGCACGTAGTCACTGAGGAAGCTAGTTAGGTTGCGTGGTTTCCTGGTTTTCCTGGGATGTCACATCATCCCCACGTTGGTTTGGAATTTCGTCCCGAAATTCCGCAGTAGCTTCAGCCTCAGTAGTGGTCTCACTTTTCTCGAACAACTAGGGATACTTGTGTTTCATTCAGTATTCTCGTTCCTAGGTAAACTCTGGGCCACGACGGGGGTTCCAACGAACTCGAACAATGGGTATCCTGGTACGTTTGAGAACCTTAACTTCTCGGTCCGTTATTTCCACCGGTTCCTCGATGAATCACAACTGATCGTCGATAGTGAGTTCCTTGAGGGGAACTATGAGAGTCTCATCTGACAGACACTTCTTCAGATTTGACTATTCAGTGTATACGCTACTTTGCCGATTTTCTCAGTGATTTCAAAAGGTCCGACATAACGCGGATTTAGCTTGCCTCGTTTGCCAAAGCGAACCACACCTTTCCAAGGTGAGACTTTAAGTAGCACTCGATCCCCAACCTGGAACCCGAACGGTTTCCTGCGCTTTTCAGCGTAGCTTTTCTGACGGTCATGAGCTGCCGCCATTCGTTGTCGTATTTGGGCAATCTTTTCCGTTGTGTCGACGACGAGTTCTGGGCCAGTGATTTGGCTGTCGCCAACTTCTGCCCAGCATAAGGGTTATCGGAATTTCCGTCCACACAGAGCCTCGAACGGAGCAGCCTGGATGCTAGTGTGGTAACTATTGTTGTACGAAAACTCTACCAAAGGTAGGTGCCTTTCCCAGCCGTTACCAAAGTCGATTACACATGCTCGAAGCATGTCTTCAAGAGTTTGGATGGTGCGTTTAGTCTGCCCATCCGTCTGTGGATGATATGATGTGCTCATGTCTAGACGTGAGCCAAAGGATTTGTGCATCGTCTGCCACAAATCAGATGTAAAACGTGGATCTCGATCAGAAATGATGGAAGTTGGCACCCCGTGCCTCGACACTATTTCCTTCAGGTAGATGTCAGCTAGAGTAGAGAACTTATCCGTTTCCTTGGTAGCCAGGAAGTGTGCAGACTTTGTCAGTCGATCCACTATCACCCAAATGGTATCGTTTCCTCGTTGAGATCTAGGTAAGTCAGTAACAAAGTCCATGGAAATTTGCTCCCATTTCCATGTCGGGATCTCTGGTTGCTGAAGTAGGCCTGATGGCTTCTGGTATTCAACCTTGACCCTAGCGCATGTCAAATATTTACTAACATAGGTCGCTATGTTAGCCTTCATGTGGGGCCATACAGTAGAGAGTTTTGAGAACGTGTACATCTTATCAGAGCCCGGATGTACCGAGTAACGAGACTAGTGTGCCTCGTCCCTCACAAGTTCTCGTAAGTTTCCAAAGGATGGAACCCAAACACGTTCCATGAAATAATAAGTGCCGTCTCCCTTACGTTCGAGTTTCTTTTCCATGCCCCGCAGGGACTCTGCCTTGATGTTCTCTTCCTTCAATGCTTCGATCTAGGCATCACGAATTTGAGCGGGAAGACTACAGTGAAAAGTAAGCTGTAACGCACGTACACGCTTAGGTTTGGTTTCCTTATGACTGAGGGCGTCAGCCACCACATTGGCCTTGCCTGGATGGTACTTGATTGCGCATTCGTAGTCATTAAAGAGTTCGACCCATCGACGCTGTCGCATGTTCAACTCCTTCTGATTGAAGATATGCTGGAGACTCTTGTGATCGGTGTAAATGGTGCACTTGGTACCGTACAAGTAATGTCTCCATATCTTAAGCGCAAACACCACTGCTCCCAACTCCAAGTCGTGAGTAGTGTAGTTCTTTTCGTGAACTTTAAGTTGGCATGATGCGTAAGCAATGACTTTCTCACGTTGCATCAACACACAACCAAGTCCTTGGATTGACGCGTCACAATAAACCACAAAATCGTTGGTGCCTTCAGGTAACGAGAGAATAGGTGCGCTACAAAGCTTCAACTTCAGCTGCTGAAATGCGGATTCTTGAGCATCACCCCAACGGTAGGTGACACCCTTCTGGGTTAGAACAGTAAGAGGCTGCGCAATCTTTGAGAAATCCTTAATAAACCTTCTGTAGTAACCCGCCAAACCCAAGAATTGACGGATTTCTATTGGAGTTCGAGGTGCAGGCCAATTCTTGATCGAGTCAACCTTGGATGGATCAACGTGAATCCCATCCTCATTAACCACGTGGCCTAAGAAATGGACTTCACGAAGCCAAAAGTCGCATTTCGAAAACTTAGCATAAAGCTGTTCTGCTCGAAGAAGTTCCAAAATGAGTCGCAGATGACGCTCATGTTCCTCCTGACTCTTGGAATAGATCAAGATGTCGTCGATGAATACAATAACGAACTTATCCAAGTAAGGTTTGCACACCCAGTTCATAAGATCCATGAAGACTGCAGGTGCGTTTGTTATCCCGAAAGGCATGACCAGAACTCGTAGTGTCCGTAACGAGTTTTGAATGCTGTCTTAGAGATGTCCTCGTCTCGGACTCTCAGCTGATGATAGCCCGATCCTAGATCAATCTTAGAGTAGAAGCTCGACCCTTGCAACTGGTCGAACAAGTCATCGATACGCGGGAAAGGATAACGATTCTTCACGGTCACTTTGTTAAGTTCACGATAGTCTATGCACATTCGAAAGGTACCGTCTTTCTTCTTCACAAACAAAACTGGAGCTCCCCAGGGCGAAGAGCTAGGATGAATGAAACCCTTGTCCAAAAGCTCTTGCAGTTGCGCTGACAGTTCTTCTAATTCTGATGGGGCTAAACGATAAGGTGCACGAGCTATAGGCGTTGCTCCTGGTACTAGCTTGATTTGAAACTCGACTTGACAATGAGGCGGAAGACCAAGTAATTCCTCAGGAAATACCTCAGGAAAGTCGCGTACGATCGGGATGTCTTCTATCTTCTTTTATTTCGTTGAGGTGTTAGTAACGAGGGCTAGAATAGCAGTGTGGCCCTTTCGTAAACACTTCTAGGCCTTAAGGAAAGAGATGATGCCCACAACAGCACCACTCTTGTCGCCACGAATAACGAGGGGTTCTTTTCCAGATCGAGGGATGCGGACAATCTTCTCCTTGCAGAGTATTTCCGCTCGATGTTGGGATAACCACTCCATCCCAATGACAACGTCGAAACTATCAAGAACGATAGGGATAAGATCGATAGAGAAGATCTGACTAGCTAAAGCGAGATTACAACCCTTAACTATGTGTGTAGCCTCAAGATTTTTACCGTTTGCTAGTTCTACAACATGCTTAGAATCCAGAGGGATTGGGGTACGCTTAAGCATCTGACTAACTTTTAAGGACACGTAACTAGTAACAGCACCCGAATCGAATAAAACAGAAATAAAGAAATCATCCAGTAGGAACTTACCTGTCACGACGTTAGGATCGTTCCTCGCATCACCCTGACCAATCACAAAAGCACGTCCCCTGGCACCATTGCCATCATTGTTATCCCTGTTGTTATTCCCATTCCCCTGATTGTTGTTGTTGTTCTGGTTTAGCTGAGGGCAGTCTCTTTTGAAGTGACTCTCAGCACCACACTGGAAACATCCTTTGTTGTTACCCTGAAGTTGCTGCTGCGGCTGGCGCTGGTTCTGTGGAGTCTGCTGCTGCTGTCGCCTCTGATTCGCAGGATAAGGGCTCCTCTAATCTTTTGCTGTGTGGCCTGGTTTGTTGCATCTCTGGTAGCTGTTCTTGCTACACGGCCCGCTGTGGTGCATGTTACATCGATTGCACTTAGGGTGGTTTCCCTTGTACCCACCCTGACCTTGATTACCAGAAGGCTGTTGACTAGGCTCTTGTAGTCGTCAGTCCTTCGCTGCTGAGACTGAACAGAAGTTGAACCCTTGCTTGAATTTCCATCCCATTTGTGTTTGTTGTCGCTAGGAGCATCAGAATTAGTAGTAGCACTAACACGCTTAGGCAGCTTGTTCTGCTCAACTGCCTGATCAGTGAGACGGTGGGATAGTCGTACAACCCGCTGAATTGTAGGGAGGTTAGCTGAGGTTACCATGCTTTGAATCTCTGGCACCAAACCTTTGATGTAAAGCTCGATACGTTTGTAGGGAGGATCCACCATGTTGGGACACAAAGCAGCTAATTCATTCGATCTCTTAGTATACCCTTCGATTTCGGACCCTGTCATCTTTAGATTGTAAAACTCCACTTCTAGCTTGTGAATGTCATGACGATGGCAATACTCTTCTTTGATCAAATCCTTAAAGTCATTCCATGGAGTGGCATTAGCAAATGCCAACCCTAGCATTTGCACCTGTGCGTTCCACCAAGTGAGCGCACCACTTTCAAGAGTTCCTGAAGCAAACTTCACCCTACTGGCAACAGGGCATTCACACATTTCGAAAACGGATTCGATCTTCTCGAACCAGTGGAGAAGACCTACGGCTCCTTCAGTGCCGTCAAAGGTACTTGGTCGACAGTCCATGAAGGTCTTGAACGTACACACTCGAGGCTGTGCGTTTTGACCTGTCGTGCAAGAAAGGAAGGACAAGGTTAAGCACAAGAGTAGGTTCACGAGAGTAGGATCTAAACATCCTAGGATAGGTCGAAATAGCAGGCTATACCTCCTGCTTGAGCTGCTGCGAGAGCCTCAGCAACTTGTTCGTTGATTAGAGCCGTCAGTTGGGCCTGAGTCAAGTTGAGACGTCCACTCATGATCTTCACATCGAAAGAAACTCAAGTAAGAATGGTGACGTAGAGGTGTGGAAGATATGAGATGATAGAAGAGAGTAAGCACACAAGGTATCGAGCAAACAAATGCATGTCAAGAAGGTACATTACAGCTAATGGCAACATGTTACTACATTAACTAAGCATACCTTGATCAATGCACTGTTTAAACTAGCAGGCAGGCAATACAAACATAAACCATATCACCTATAGTGTTGAGTCTTGCACGTGGAGCGAAGCGTCGTTGTGGATCTTTAAGCACTGAACAAGTTATAGTCTGGTTTTTATCAAAAACTTTTCCCTTTTTAAAACCAAGTTCACTATAACCAATGGCTCTGATACCAATCTGTCACACCCCCAAAATCCACAAGCGGAGTATCACTGCAGGAGGCGTGACTGACCAGGATCCAGCCACCAATCATATTGAACAATAAGTAAATAAATAAAAACCCAAACCAAACAATATAATTGGTGTCAAAACAATTCAACAAAAGTTTAAGTTATCAGCGGAAGCAGTAAGTTCAAAACTCAAATAATAAGTTTAAAAGTTCATAAGTTTAACATGGAACTCAACAGTCCATGTCCCACAACAACCTCTTCCTCCTGTGCAAGCTCCATCTAAGCACCTAACGACCTGCAAGGCATATAGTAACGAATCAACAACAATGTTGAGCGAGTTCATAGTTGGTTGTCGAGTTTAATGTTGTTCCAAAAACCATAAGTTGTTTCGAAAACCATGACTTATCCAATTCCTTGTTTCCCAAACCATAACCAGTGGAGGCTTCCCCATGTTATCCACTAGACCCGTTACCATATCGACTACTGACTGTAGTTATGTTTATGTGCCCTGCGTCAATGTCTATCATCATTGACTAAGTGCCCAGATCTATTAGTCCACGCCCGTCCTCTGCGGCACGGTGTGAGGCTTGTCAAACCTAATAGCGCTATTTAACTAATGACCAGTTCGCCATTGGCCCGACGATTAAGTCGCTATAAAAACGAGGGACTTAATGATAGAGTTTTGTCTAGTGTCAATGTTGTCACCCTTCAGTTAAGAGGGTGGGAGTACGTGTCAAGAAGAACACGCAGGTTTCAATGATGTCACCCTTCAACAAAGAGGGTGGGAGTACGCATTCTACCCAAGGAGAATACGCAGGTTTTCCTTTTTAAATGTTAACCTATTGCCATACCACCGGGAATCCCATGCCTTGTAGAAAGTGTGAACTCACCTAAGATTAGCTCGGCAGATAAATAAAAGGTCACTTGAGCGTATTTGTGGTCAACCACGTCCTAACATGGTTACCATACAAGTCAGGTCTAGGTACAGGTTTCTTTGCAGCTTGTCTTTCTTTGATCTTTTCCATTTTTCTGCAAAATACAAATTATACCTATCAGGTGAAAATTCTCTTTTATAATATTCAAGTTTTCGAATTTCTTCACTGTCATCATCACTCTCTTCATCTGATGAGTGATCAAAGATTGGTGCTTTTTCTGAAGCCTCTTCTGTTGAAACTGGTTCTTCTTCTTTCTTTTTAGGACTGAATTGCTGAGATTCGTAATAAGCATACGCCATTTCATCTTCAGCAGTTGAATCTTCAAAAAATTGAGCAACAAATGCTTTAGAATTTGAAGTTCTGTTAGGATCATAATGATCCCAATTAAAACCTTCTGGAATTCTCTCATCTTCTTGATGAACTTGATAAGCTTTCTTTGATGTCTCTTCGATCAGATCCTTCCTAGCATGTGAAGTTTGTGACGATTGTTGTTGATGCGGCTGTTGAGCAATTTGATGATAAATCGCTTTTCGATGATAATCATTGTTGACGAATGGATTTTGAGCTCCACTTGCTTCGCGATTTGTGCATTCTCGCTTAAAGTGCCCCTTCTCCCTGCAACGACTCCCTGCAACGAAAACAAGTAACTTTAGATTTATCAAAACCTAAAGGTGAAGTTCCAACATCACGGAAATCATCTCTTCCAGTGATCTGTTTAAACTTCTCAGCTCTTCTCAACACACTAGTCATACACCACTTTATATCCATTAGTTCCATCTCTTCAGCATCAATCTGATCATAATCCTCTTTGGTCAACATTGGATTACCAATCCTTCCGGCTACTAAACTTTCATAAGACTCTAATACGGTCACCAATAAAGACATATGACCTTTGGCAACCTCTTCCGAGAAATTCTGACCATTCTGAAGATGTAATGCAATGTTGCATTGTAGTACTTGGCCATTATTGTTGTATGAGCTTTGTGGTTTAGAATTGGTTGCTGAAAAATTTGGATCAAATGATGGATATGAAGAGAATCTATTACTGTTGTTTGAACCTTGAGATGACCCTCCAGAAGAACTGTTTGCATTAAATGCAGTTTCAATCTTTGGTGCAATGTTGGTCTTATCAATCGTACTTCCTTTGTAGTACAAACCAATGTCCTGTTCACCATTAGAATTCTTCATTTTTTCCATCTTCCGTTGTTCCATCTCTTGAACTTCGAGTTTTTTCAATAAACTTGCTCAGCGATAGATTCGCAAATTCACCATTATTTTTCAAAATCATAAGATATGTGCCCCAAACATCTTGTGGCAACGCATCGGCCAACTTTTCAACCCATTCTTTACTATCTTTCTTGATATCCAATCGCTTCATGTTAACCACCAAGTTGCAATATCTTTCTATAATCATTTTGGTGTTTTCAGTTTTTAATCCATGAAATAGATCAAATTATTTCTTCAAAAGCGATTTTTTGTTCTTGATCATGTCTAAGCTTCCAACAAACTTCATTTTTAGTGCTTTCCACATTGAGTGTGCACTTCCGTTGTGTTGCAATAAAATCAAGATGTCTTCCTTAATGGCTTGTTGCAATATACTGATCATCATCTTTTCACTTTTGTATTTCTTTTTATCTTGGTCATCTAAATCTTTAATAGCAACAATCTCTCCGTCTTCATCAATCGGTCTAACATATCGTTCTTCAACACATTCCCATGCCTCTAAATGATTCACTTGAACCCAATTTTCGAATCGTTCCACCCATCCATTATACTCCTCAATATTCATGAGCTTAGGCGGTTTTTGCATGGTGCCCATTTCATTCTCTAAGTTCACGTTATGAGCCATAGTGATCGGGGTATCAAAAGCGTTGTAAAATTCAGAATCCATGTTTCGGTTTTAAAAAATTCACAATGATAGATGTTCAAATGAACTGGTATACTTTCAAACGGTTTGGACCCCTTCGTGCGATCTGATTTAACTTCCAAACAACCTGGTTAAATTTTCAAGTGATTTGGACCACTTCGTGCGAACTGATCAATCTCACACGACCTGAACCTAATTTTCAAACGACCTGATGAGATTTCAAGCGAACTGGACACCTCTTACGACTTGGATGTTCAAACCGTACGACCTGGACGATTTTTCACATGATTTGGACCACCTTCAAACGACCTGACTCAAATCACACGACCTGGAACATAATTTCATACGATCTGATGATTTGTTGAACGATCTGATATGTTTTTGTCAATTTTGATCAAGTTTTAGGTTGAATTTGGTTCTGATTTGTTCATGGATTGTTTAAAACTCAGTTTTACGTGTTATATGTCAAAATCAGTGTTGGTGCATGGAATGTCTGTTGACTTCGTCTACATTAAGTCTTAGGTCTAGATAGGTTGAATGAACACACAACAGGGTCTTAATTAGGGTTTTACATGTTTAACTTGTAGATTTCGCTTGAAAGGGTTTATGTGTGTTTCAAGCTAAATCAACACTGAAGATTTAGCTTGAAATGATTCAAACGAAATCAACAACAGAAGATTTAGCTTGAAATGATTCAAGCGAAATCAACAACAGAAGATTTAGCTTGAAATGGTTCAAGCGAAATCAACAACAGAAGATTTAGCTTGAAATGGTTCAAGCGAAATCAACAGGTTATAAATAGGTGATGTGTGGTTCATTTGTAAAAGACTTGGTCATTGTGTGAGAGACGAAGTGCTGACGGATTTGTATCAGATTACTTTGTAAAAGCACGAAAATCAATTAGAAAAGAAAGATTAAAAGGAAACTAGCTGTTATGACTTTGTTTACGTTGATTCCGCCTTCGTACTCAAAGATGAACTGCCTTAACTGACGTTTCAAGGTCGTAGAACGGTCCAACAAGTGGTCTCAGAGCTCAGGACGAGGAGTTCATACCATTACAGCTTGATTCTACCGGATTTTCTTAATTCTACTCACTTCTTCTCTTACTTTTCTGATTTGAACATATTTCAACGGTGAAAATGACCTGAGTTTGACATATTACAAGTGAATTAGTGTGATAACTAATCCTTGAAAGATTTGGACTTAAAATCGATCGAATTCATATAAAAAATTAAGATTTCGCTTGAAAACTGTTTGAAAAAAATGACATCAGCAGATTTAGCTTGAAATAGTTTGATGATTTCGTTTGAAATATGCTTATTTGTCTGATTTCGCTTGAGTTTATCTTTTGATTTCGCTTGAAACTGAACTGATCTAAGATTTCGCTTGACAAGTTCAAGCGAAATCGATTTGTTGGATTTCGCTTGAACTGATTGGACTTGTATTAGAAGGTTTCGCTTGAACTAACTGACTCAGATTCACAGATTTCGCTTGAATCTAGGTTTAGCTTGAAAATCTTGGACATTACAAGCGAAATAGTAGATTTCGCTTGAAAACAGTTTGTTTCAATAGATTTCGCTTGAACCAGATTATTATCTGATTTCATTTGAAACTTGTTAATTTCGCTTGAAGTGATTTCACTTCAAGTGATTTCGCTTGAACTTGCTGATTTTTCAAAACTTTGAAAATTTCTAAGTGTTTTGCTGATTATTTTTCAGGAACATACAAGATGGCGAAAAACGATGATCCTATTCCTTGGAAAGATAACCGAACTGAAGATCAGAAGTATAGATACAGAAAAATGATTGCTGAAAACAAAATCACTAGAATATCTCGTATCTATTCAGATGCAAAGAGGGCAAATAGATGGGATCCGAACAGAGAGTGTTATCTTGATGAGTATGGAAATATTGCGATCGATCACAAAACTCTTGATATCGAAGCCATAATCCAAGAGTATAAAAGGGAAGATGATTATTGGCAAAAAAAAATGGTGGGAAGATGAAGAAGAGAAAAAGAAAAAGAAAGAGTTAATAGATGAAATAGAAAGAAACTCAGAAAATATGAGTTTGGATGAATTTCTTGAATTAATCAAAAATATTAAAGAAGGAATGACAAAGAATGAAGAATCAAAGAAGGATGAAACTTCAAAAGGTGAAGTTGTCTGCTCAAAATGTGAAAAATCCGAAGCAGAAAATTTCAATCTCTTGAAAGATGTGGAGAATTTGACAGTGGAAATCAAAAGCTTGAAGGATGAGAAAGAATCTGATAATAAACAGATTCTTGAAATGCGAGAAATTTGTGAGAGTTTGAAGTCTGAAAATGTCAAACTGCTTAGTGATGTAAACAGTTTGACAGCAGAAAACAAAAGTTTAAAAGAAAAGGATCTTGAAAATGAAAAATTAAAGATTGAAAAAGATTTTCAAAGTCAAATGAAGGTTTTAGAAGATGAAAAATCTGTTATTTTTAAAAATAATCTTGAAAAACAGATTGAAATAAATTCTCATCTTGATAAAATCATTCGGCTTGAAAAAGAAGCTGAAATTGCTCGGAACAAAATTGCTGAGTTAGAGAATAAATGGAAAGGTTTTGTGACTTCGGCACCATATGAGTGTCCAAAACCGATCAATTCTGTTCCAATAAGTGACAATGTCACAAATTTTGACAAAGTCAAAATTGAAGAATGTGATGAAATATCTGATGATGAAAAAGAAAAGAAAAATATTTTTAGATTTACAAGAAAAATTTAAAAATACTGTTTTGCAATCTACTGAAACAGGTGAATGTTCTAAACAAAAACCTGTTAAGAAGAGTGTAGAACAGAAACAAAAAGATAAAAATTTGAAAAATCCTAAAAATGAAAATAAAAGCTCATCAGATAAGTCATCCAATCATTTTGAAAAATCACAAAAATCTAAAAATGAAAACTCACAAAATGTTGGTAATAAGTAGTGCAGGTTTGACCACAGTGCTCAAAAGCCAAATCCAGCTTACAAGAGAAGATGGGATGAAGATTCTTCAAGGACAAATCATTACAATGATAGGAAACAAAGAAATGGTGATTACCACAAGGCAAATCAATGCTTTGATCTAAGTGTGTGGTATGAAGACGGTATGTGGTATGAAAGTAGTGAAAGGTATGATAACAGAGTGTGTTACACTTGTGGCTATCAAGGACACATTGCTGTTAACTGCCAAAGTCAGAAATTCGAAACAAGAAGGTGCTATGAATGCCACATCAGAGGACACATTGTCAGAGATTGCCTAATGAGATCAAAAGGAAGATCGAGGGCTGAATTTTAGAAAATGGGAAAGAAATCAGTCAATGTCAAGCCCAAAGAACAGAAAGTTCAAGAACCAAAAGTTCAAGAACAGAAAGTTCAAGAAAAGAAAATTAAGCTTTCACAAGGGCAGAAAGATAGACTAAGGAAGAAAAGGAAGAAGGCGAGAGAGTATCTGGAAAGGATTTTGTCCTCGGATACAACTGGTAATCCGAGAAAAAGTTCTGATGAATCACTTTCCTCAACTACAAAGGCAAGCAAAACGAATTCATCAGATACAAATCTGAGGACAAACGGGAAAGAGAAAAGGAAGTTAAAGAAAGAAAAATTAACTAAGCAAATTGATAACCAATCAAAGAAAGTTAATTTTTCAGACCAAATCTTGATCAAGGTTTTCGAATATAAAAGAGACCGTGAAAGTTTATTCATTTCACAGGCTAAAAAATATGAAAACCTAGATCTAGTAAGAATTGGGTACCAATGAAGGTTGGCGATGAATTTGTTTCTTCAAAAACAAAGGAGCCACATGTTGGCAATGAATCTGACTTTTCAAAGTCAGACAAGCCATGTTTAGGCAATGATTCTGGTTTGTCAAAACCAGAAGAGTCATCTGTTGAGGTAAAAACTGTCAAACCCAAGGCTGGTCAGGCTTGGGTAGATCTTTTCAAATGAAAAACCTGACTTGCCGGAGTTCCCAGGTTGGTAAGTGTGGAACAGGAATCGGCATATTTCTTGAGAAATTCACAGGTTGGTAACTGTGTTATTTCGAATTACAAAAGACTAATCAAGGACATTAAGTTGTACTTGATTTATCTTTTCGATAAGTGGATAAAGGTAAACAATGTGATGAAACCCCGAGTTTGTGAAATGACACATAAAACTAATTTTCCGGAAAAACCATTTGATTAAAACAAACTTAAGTGTTTTGAAATCATAATGGGAAAATAGTTTGTTGTCAGGGGGAGTTCTGATTGTTTATGCCAGGTGAATGGCGAATTGAAGCGATTTGATATCAGTTTGTCACTTTCCTTGTATAGTTTGTTTTCAAATTTTCCTTGAAAATCAAAATTGAAACATATTTTGATTTTAGGGGGAGAAAAATTTTAAAAAAAATAGAAAATTTGAAAATGTCAAAAACATTGAAAAAGCAAAAATGAGTTTTGTGGAGAAAAAGAGGAAATGATAGTAAATCAGTGAACGATCACAGCATGCTAAAGATATGAAATGTCAAATGTGATAAACGATCTCACTAAAGATGTGACGGTAGGCTCAGCTAGACTAGTAGATTTGCGATAACGATACAAACTTAAATGAAAAAGCCTAGTTCTAGTGGGAAACATGGTCAAAAGCATAGTACTTGGTTTTGTCCTTCTTGATTGTGTACCTACTCAGTAATCGCTGAATGTCGAAAGACATAAAAACCGGCCAGTTTGTGAACTTTCACAACTTGCTGAAAAGTCGCTGTGATTTTGTGCATTTCATTTTGCAAAGACTTAAACTTGTTTTATTTCTTTATTTTGTTTAAGCATCGGACATCCTATGCGTATACGTGAGTATCGACCTGGATGTTGTTGCCTAAACGTTCTGCTTTATTTTCTTTGGTGTTTCGTTTAAGCTTTGGATCACCTCTGCGTATACGGGAGTATCGATCTGGTGGTTAAAGCCTAAACAACTTCAACTTATTTTTATTTTCTTATTTTGTTTAAACATTGGACTTTCTCTGCGTATACGGAAGTATCGACCTGATTGTTAATGTTTAAACATTCTGAGTTGTTTTCGCACATATCACAGTTGATGAAAGTTTAAAGGCATTACTTGAGTTAGTGTATTGCATGATGAGGGGATATGCTAAGATTGTGGGGTCCATAAGAATTTTAGTGCTATCTTAATATACTTTAACGTATCGGTAAGCATTTCGAAAGTTTTTAGATTGAGTTTAAGAGGACAACTATATCGTCAATCTATGTGAATCGTTTTGAACTTAAAATGTCAAAAGCTTAACGGTGCTTGTGATTTGTCTCATAAACTGATATGATCTTCTTACACAAACTCACAAAAATAGTGTTTGTATATATTTCTTTACTGCATTTCTCTAAAATAAAATACAAAAAGATTTTCGGAGTGTTTTAGCAAAAATTTTTGAAAATTCAAAAAGATTTTTGACAACTGATATTGGAAAGCGGATTTTCAAAATTCCAAGTGCTAAACATGATGAACTATATTGGGTTGGGAGAGTTTGTTGAAAACTTTGAATGTTATATATAAATGTTTTTGAAAGATTGAGGGGTTAGTTAATCAAGGTCATTCTTTTGAACTTGATGTAACTAGTATGTTTGTTGTTCAAATGATGTCTACCAGTAAGTTTGTTAAATTCAAATGTTATAAATTTGTGAAACTTATGGTGAGGTAGAGGATGTGCAGGGTAACAGGTTTTGGACTTCATCATTCCCATGGAAGCTAAATGTTAAAGTTTGAACCAGATATCTCAGATTCTAGCATATCGAGAGGGGGAGTCTGTGAAAGGGGGAGTCTGGATCAACAGTCAAAGGGAAGATGGAAGTTAGATTCAGGTTGTGATTCTAAACCTGTGAAGAATGCTTATGATGTGAAGACAGAGAGTTGGAGAAAAGACCAAGACTGAAGACTCAGGAGCTGAAGACTTCGTCAACATCCAAGGGGGAGTCTGTTGGTGCATGGAATGTCTGTTGACTTCGTCTGCATTAAGTGTTAGGTCTAGATAGGTTGAATGAACACACAACAGGGTCTTAATTAGGGTTTTACATGTTTAACTTGTAGATTTCGCTTGAAAGGGTTTATGTGTGTTTCAAGCTAAATCAACACTGAAGATTTAGCTTGAAATGATTCAAGCGAAATCAACAGCAGAAGATTTAGCTTGAAATGGTTCAAGCGAAATCAACAACAAAAGATTTAGCTTGAAATGGTTCAAGCGAAATCAACAGGTTATAAATAGGTGATGTGTGGTTCATTTGTAAAAGACTTGGTCATTGTGTGAGAGACGAAGTGCTGACGGATTTATATCAGATTACTTTGTAAAAGCACGAAAATTAATTAGAAAAGAAAGATTAAAAGGAAACTAGCTGTTATGACTTTGTTTACGTTGATTCCGCCTTCGTACTCAAAGATGAACTGCCTTAACTGACGTTTCAAGGTCGTAGAACGGTCCAACAATCAGATCATTTTATCCGCTAATTTACAGTTAATTTTGAGAAAAAGTGTAGAAAGATGAGTAGAAATGAGAAGAAATCAGTTTTATCCATGAAAACAAGCTGAAATGGTAAGAACTCTTCCTCCTGAGCTCTGATACCACTTGTAGGATAGGTGAATCGATCAAATGAGTCGATCAGAAGAGTTCTATACCAAATCAGAGGCGGAATTCATTGATTTGATCTTCATTGTAGCTTGATATGCACTTAGAAGTAGATTAAATGTCGATTGTAGTGATTTCACAACGTTACACGTGCTGGTGACACTTCGGCAGGAATCAGAATGTTACAAATGAAATCCCAAGATCACCTATATATAGGAACTCCAGGTCGCACGAACCAGCCTGGTCCAGTTCGCACGGATTGGCTAGTTCGCACGAACTGGTCACTTCGTGTGAACCTGCTGGTTCAGACCTGTTTCCCGTTTCTTTCATACTACATGTCTTGGTCTATCTATTCTATTACATGACTCGATACAAGGTGAAGTCAACAGACATATGCACTAACACAATGGCGAGCGGGTCATTAGTTAAATAGCGCTATTAGGTTTGACAAGCCTCACACCGTGCCGCAGAGGACGGGAGTGGACTAATGGATCTGGGCACTTAGTCAATGATGATAGACATTGACGTAGGGCACATAAACATGACTCCAGTCAGTTGTCGATATGGTAATGGGTCTAGTGGTTAACATGGGGTAGCCCCCTCTAGTTATGGTTTGGGAAACAAGTAATTGGTTTACACATGGTTTTCGAAAGAACTTATGGTTTTTGGAACAACTTTAAAAATTGGACAACCAACTATGAACTCGCTCAACTTTGTTGTTGACTCGTTGTTAAATGCCTTGCAGGTCGTTAGATGCTTAGCTGGAGCTTGCATGGGAGCAGGAGTCATTGTGGGACATGGACTGTTGAGTTCCATGTTAAACATTTGAACTTTTAAACTTAACTTTGGTTTTAAACTTTATGCTTCCGCTGATAACTTGAATTTGATTAACTTATTTTGAACACCAATTATATTGTGTGGTTGGACTTTTATTTATTTAATTACATTGTTCAATATGATTGGTGGCTGGATCCTGGTCAGTCACGCCTCTTGCGGTGATACTCCGCTCGTGGATTTTGGGGGTGTGACAGATTGGTATCAGAGCCATTGGTTATAGTGAACTTGGTTTTAAAAAGGGAAAAGCTTTTTGACAAAACCAGACTATAACCTGTACAGTGCTCAACGATCCACAACGACGCTTCGCTCCACGTGCAAGACTCAAAACTATAGGTGAGATGGTTTATATTTATATTGCCTGTCTATTAGTTTGCATAATGCATTGTTCATGGTATGTTAGTCAACGTAACGACTATTGTTTGAAACCCTGTGTGCTTATTCTCTTCTGTAACCCCATGCTTATGCACTTTCGCGACACTTCTCTCACTTGTGTTTCCTTTGATATGAAGATCATGAGTGGACGTCTGAACTTGACTCAAGCCCAGCTGATGGCTCTAATCAACGAACGAGTTGCTGAGGCACTCGCAGCAGCCCCTGCAGGAGGTATAACCTACCATTCCGACCTATCTTAGGATGTTTAGATCCTACTCTCGCGAACCAACTCTTGTGCTTAACCTTGTCTTCTCTTTCTCGCGCGATAGGTCAGCATGCTCAACCTCCCATGTGTACGTTCAAGACCTTTGTGGACTGTCGACCTAGTACCTTCAGTGGTACAGAAGGAGCTGTAGGTCTTCTACACTGGTTCGAGAAGATCGAATCCGTTTTTGAGATGTGTGAATGCCCTGAAGCTCGTAGGGTGAAATTTGCTGCTGGAACACTTGAAGGCGGTGCGTTAACTTGGTGGAACGCACATGTTCAAATGCTAGCGATGTGCGTGTAGTGTTATAGATTTTTTTTGTATATTTTAAGCCGTTTAACACTTTTTAGCCAAGTTATAAATTTATAAAACACGATATTTACTAACACTAAACACACATATGGGCAAGTGCACCCATCGTGAGCGTAGTATAGTGTTGGTAAGATACCGAGGTCATCCAAGGACACAAGAGCTTTTAGTACCGGTTTATCCTCAACGTCTAATCAAACCAAAAGTTTAGAAAAAGGTTTTTAAACAAGAAAAATAAAACTAACTAAAACGCTGAAAAATAAAATAAAATAAAAAACAGATAGACAAGATGAATCACTTGGATCCGACTCGTATTTAGTGTAACCTTTGATTATTTCCGCACTTTTGCACTTTTTAAGAGATTATCTTAGTTATTATAGTAGGCCCCTCTTCTGAAGGTGACGTTACCCTCAACCCAGTAGTTTGAGTCAGCAAGGATACAATCCTAAAGGGTTGGATTATTGAAATATAATTAATTAAGTTATTAATGCATATTATGGTAGGCCCCTCTTCTGAAGGTGACGTTACCATCGGCTAAGCAGTCTGAGTCAGCAAGGATACAGTCCTAAGTAGCCGGGTTAAAGTATTAATAGTAGTTTACATATGAGGGGATCAAGGAGTTCAGACCCCCGCCATCCAATACCAGTGGGTATTGAAGGAGGTCCTACTAAAGTTGACCCAGGTCCTTGCAGGATCTATACATTGAACAAGGCAAGACTCTAACCAAACCGTTCCCTTAACCCCCCGACCAGGTAGCCAACATACCTCCATTTAGACCGTGGAGATATGAATGGTGAAAATCTTTTATTTTATATAGACAGTAAAATAATGCCAAGACACCACGGACAAATGATAAGGAAGACTCACCTTCAACATAAGAAACTAGTTATTAAAGTCATTAATACAGAACCAAATAAAAAATGCGAAAAGATTAAAAATAAAAAGTATTACACTAAACACTTGTCTTCACCAAGTGATGTAAAAGACTTAGGCAAACATGGCCTTTGATTGTCAAGAACTCTTACGATCAATATTGGATCCCGAGACAACACACACACTCTATGATGGATGATGGATGATGGTGGTGGATGTGGGTTGTGATGGTGGTGGTGGGTGGGTGAAGTGTGAGAGAGGTGGTTTGCCAAGGGATGGTTTGCAAGTGAGCCAAGCACCCCTATTTATAGCCTGCACAGAAGCCCGGACACGACCCCGTGTCCATTGGGCATGGCCCTGTGTCCATTGGGCATGGCCCTGTGTCCATTGGGCACGGCCCCGTGTCCACCCATCTTCTCTTTCTTCATTAAATGCAGTTTGTCTGCATTACTTGACCACGCCCCTGTGTCCGTTGGCCATGACCCCGTGTGCAGAAGTGTATCTGTACTATCAAGATTTTCCTAGATTCTGTGAATCTTAGAGTTGACCACGGCCCCGTGTCCGCTGGACACGCCCCCGTGGTGGGTGATAGAAGCTTCTACAACTTTGTCTTTTCTGCAGACACTTGGGCACGCCCCTGTGTTCACCTGAGCACGGGGCGTGTTCAGTTTTCTATTTTCTTGTTTTTGCTTGGGAGATTGATCGATGTCGTAAGGTCGGTCAAAAATATAATTAAAAAGTGTCCTAATCACCTTTACTAGTAAGGGCAAGTAGGGTGTCTAATCCACGGGGAATCAGTGGAAAGTATGAAAGTTCGTTGTTTTTTAATGATTATCTAATTCTAAACTAATTGCTTTTTGCAAAAGGTGAGATGAATTATGAAAACGAAATTAAATTGTAATTGTAAACAGTTGTGAGACGAGAGACCAATCTCCGGGTTTTCAGGTTGTGTAGAAACACGGGTAACCTAATTACTACCAATTGGAAATCACATAGACATGATTTGCTAACTACTTGTTTTGATAAATAATTAACAGATAATATATTTGATTGCAATGATCCACGATCAAAACCGAAAGATTGATGCAACTGAATAGTAACCTAGATAATTACCAATCCTAGATTTCATAAACATGAACAAGTTCAATGGTTAAAGGTTGAAGACAATGACAACTTAGAATTTAATCCCAATTGTTGATGACAAAACCAAATAACTGATGAACAAGTATGCAAATGATAATCCAACAATGTTTAATCAAAAACAAATAAACAATAAAGATAAACTAACCGAATGATTAGTCAAATCTCAATCCAAAAGTTTGTAAAACTAAGTCAACCCGGTTCCTAACACAAACCCTAGTCCCGGAGATGATCACGGGTGGTTTAGCCGCTCATGTTCTTGATTTGATCTTCAATCTTGATGAGGAATTGCATGATTGATGATTGGATTGAGGTTAGGAACTCCAAAATTCGTCCTTGGGAAGTGGAAAACGGCTAGGGTTAGTGATAATTTCGTTTGGGGAATGTTTGTGCTTAAATATGGTGGAAAAACAAGAAATTCGCAAGTCAGATCTGGCAGTCAGCGCCCAGTGCGCTGAAATCAACACCTAGTGCGCCAAATGGTACTTTGCTTCTGTGGTGCGCTGAAATCAGCACCTAGTGGCGCTGATTGCTACCGAACTTCCCATTTTTCATATTTTGGCCTTCCAACTTGTGTGTATGCTTCCAATACTCCATAATGCTTCCCGAAAACCTTCCGTCAAGCTCCAAAAGCCATCCGTTATGCTCCGAGTACCTGTAAATCAAAATCAACCCAAAGTAAACCGTTTCCATACACAAAATCATATAAAGCCTCATAATTAAACACTTTAAAACATGATTACACACCCTCACATCACATCCCCACACTTACCCTTTGATTGTCCTCAAGCAAACTGATACGGAACTACTAACCATAGTAACAATACCTCTGAACCCCTAAACCAATGCAACAGTTTAAGTCCGAAGTCATACCCGTCCCATAGACTAACACAATCGAGATTGACAGTCCGACAAGCAATTGATGCAATTTCTAAAACTTAAGACTTGTCTATTCAAAACTAACATGCTTAGGATTCTAACACATGCTACACGCCCCTCACAATCAACTCTCCTCTCGGTTTACAAACTAAACTAGCGTGTAATGTGCTAGTATATATAACACTCAAAACCAAACATGAAATTCTGTAAATCATAAGCTTGTATGACAATCATACCTCCACTGTATCTTATAACATGGCACATATCAAAAGGACTTTCGGTTTTGGGCTTAGGCTAAAGGTAGAAAATTTTTGGCTTATATTTTTTCTTTTTCGTGGCGAACAAACAAACGACCAAACCATGACAACTTTATTTGCAAACATAGCATACTTGTGGGTTGGTTTCTACCCAAGAACATAAACAATATTCACAACGCTTTTATTTTTGCTCTTTTTTTCTAATTTTTTTATTTTTTTTTTCTTTTTCTTTTTTTTTTCTTTTTTTTTCTTCAATTATTCATAACTTGTCCTTCACGGTCGGTATCAAACAATTCACATTAGGTGGACAAACGAAAGGTAAATAGGCTCAACAGGGCTACTAAGGGTGATAACGAGGTAAACATAAAACAAACACACAGTTGTATGGGATATCCTAATGCCTTTATCATTTATGTGCACATGTTAAACCACAGTCTCAGCATGTATCAAATCATACAAGTTCTAACACAGAACAACACGCGGCCTGCTCTCAACAAATGAAGTTATAATATAAATCATTCTATCATTCTACAGGCTCAAAATTCTCACCGAAGAAAGGGTAAAAAGGTTGCCGACACGTAGCATATGCAATCTAAAGCATGTTACCCCTAAATAGACATCTCTTTTCAATTCTTTTATCTAAAAACACCTGTCGGACCTACTTTCATGAAACTTAAAGGAACGGCCATGACAAGGGACTATGTTAGTTTACTACCGGTAAGGAATCCATTAGTGATTGAACCATTCGGTTTTCGTATCCATTTAGTTCACTTAAGGCGATGAAATTTTTTAAAATTTTCAAAATTTTCAATTTTTTCGCTTTTCATCGTTTTCAATCACTTTCAACTCTTGTCCCAAACTTTTCCCTTCCCGGGTTTCCATATCCCCACACTTGGGCGACATTGTCCCCAATGTATCATGCTTTTAAAACAAACCCGGGAATACCAACTAACAAACCTTATGAGCGACCATTCCTAACACAATTAGCAAAAACACATTCCCTAGCACATAAAGTTTAACACCACCAAGAACACGAATAAAAATGCAATAAAAATGCGATAATAAAAGTGGAACAGACTCCCCTGGTTTAAAACGTAGGATCCTCGTGCGCCATGCTCCACCACGACCGTATAGCATTTCATTTGCGGCCGTGTCCACAAGTACTCAGGTCAATCTCTACAATTAGTGTTCAGATCATCCCCGTCCAAATGGAGATTGAGTATGGACAGCTCTGACTGAACTCTAATCCGTGCATTGTCCGCCACTGCAACTAGAACGTATTGGGACTTCACCAAACATCCCCACACTTGGACCCTTGCATCCGTAGAGATTAAGAACCTGATAACCTGCAAAAGTACTCACGCGAAAACAAAACAAATATACACTACTCTACATCCTCGGGCTGCCTCCCGAGAGCGCTAAGTTTATAGGTCTTCAGCCAGACCATACCTGATATACTCTCATGGTGGTCTAGTGGGATGTTTGCGTTCCATGGCCTCTAAGTATGTACTCCGCCACTGCTCTGGTAAGTCGTCCACTGTCTTCCACATTGGACCGAATAACTTTAACCTTCGTTTTGCATTGTCACATTCAGGCAGTTTCTTTTTCTTCTTCTTCCCTCGTCGCTTCCCTTTGTCTCTCTTGAACTCCTCATGAGCCACACTTTCCATTTTCCTCACTGCTTCGCTTCCTGGCACTTCAAACCTGTCAACCAACAAACACTCATGTTTGGTATGAATCTCCTTTGCAGGAGAGACATTTTCTTCACCACTTTTAGCTTTTGAGTGTTCACTTGTAATAAGAGGATCAGTAGCATTTGAAAACACATTTAACCGTAATTCACGGTCACCAAACTTCATACTTACCGTTCCATTAACGCAGTTTATAATTGCATGGGCAGTCGCTAAGAACGGTCTACCCAGAATGACTGGAGGGTGCGGGTTCTTTGACTTTGTGGCACAATCAAGCACTAAGAAGTCAACCGGGTAGTAACACTCTTCTACCTTCACAATTACATCCCTTACAATCCCCCTCGGACAGATGGGAGTCTGATCAGCTAACACCACGGTGGTGTTGACTTTTTGTAGCGGACCAAAATCATATTGGTCATACAGACTCCCTGGTAGAATACTAACACACGCTCCAAGATCCAACAGTGCCCTTTCTATTTTAAATTCACCCACTTGTACAGAAATAATGGGTGCTCCTGGATCTTGGAGTTTCGGGGGAAGGGTACCCAACAAAACGGCATTCACATTCGCAGTTAAATCAAGTTTTTTAGGAAACTTGTGAAGTCGTTTTTGGGTACTTAATTCTTTCAAAAATTCAACATGATCGGGACTCTCTTTAATCGCATCAAGTAAGGGTAGATTAATTTTAGCTTGTTTAAAACTTTCCCACCTTTCATCCCTTGGTGGGTCCCGATCATTTTGAGAGTCCGATCCATTACCAACATCCTCCACCACCTGCTCAACTAATTGTGATGGTGGAGTAATTGTGACACTACCAATTTCAGATGTTGGAAGAATACTTACCGCGTTGATGTGCACATTTCTTCCATTTTTCGAGCTAGATGACTGATGTGCTGGGTTAACTGTGGTAGTGCTTGGCAACTTACCTGGATCTCTTCTCAACTGAGCTAGATCTTCTGCTAGTTGCCCCAGCTGCTTCTGCATTGCGTCGGAAGTTTTATCCCGAACTTCATTATCTTTCTGGACGTCCTTCATGAACTTCATAATAGCATCCAATTTCTCATCACTCGTTCCACCACTAGCACTTGAGGAGTTCCCTTGCTGAATACCCTGATTATATGGGCCCTGATTTTGGTAATTACCTTGCGAGTAATTACCTTGCCGACTCTGATACTGCTGGCCTCCTTGCATGGGTACCTGAAAATTAGGGTTCATTTGATTAGCAAAATTACCGTAACTAAAATTGGGGTGGTTTCGCAAACCTGGATGATATGTATTCGATTTCATATCATATTGCTTTCGTTCACCATAGATTTGATTCACTTCATCAGTCTGACCACCTAGTACAGCACATTCTCCAACTTGATGCCCTAACTCTCCACACTTAGTACACACCGAAAACGTATTGGCGGTTTTAACTTCGGCTCCTTTTCCTAACTTCATCTGAGCCACTTGTCGTTCAAGCAATAAGTTTTGGTGCCTTAACTTCTCGACCCGCTCCTCAGCTTCATAATCAATCGACTTTGCTGAACTCGATCTTGCCCTCCTGCTTGATTGTGCCTGTCTCTTTGATGTGGCACTTTGTCTCTCTAAGTATGCCCAATCTGCAGCTTCGGTGTTTGTGAGGAATGTACCATTGCTGATGGCGATAAGATCTCTTACATCATCAGGGAGTAGCCCATCATAAAACGCCTTAATTAATTCCCATCTCTGAATTTCATGATGTGGGCATTTCCTAAGCAACTCCTTAAACCTTGTGAACGCCTCATGGAACGGTTCCCCTGAGTGCTGTTGGAATGCTCTGATTGCATCCCGAGCTTCACTGGTTCTATTCATGGTGTAATATTCCTCCAAAAACACTTGCTGCATCTCTTGCCAAGTGTAGATACTTCCCGGAGGTAATGTTGCGAACCATTGTCTTGCCTTGTCTTTCAGGGTAAATTGAAACAACATTAGCTTTACCTCATCCTTTGTAAACCCTGACCCTCCAATAGTTTGGCAAATTGAATCAAAACTTGCAATGTGCAAGTATGGCTCTTCAGTCCTTTTTCCATAAAACTCGGGCAAGTGGCCTAAGTACTGAGGCCTCACCTCGAAAGGTCGATTATTGTTCCCCACCGGTGTAACTATAGCTGACGAGTTGGGTACTACAACGGGTCGACAATGACCTTCAACGCCTTGAATTCGTGCCCCTTGAACGACTTGTGGAACACCATCCACAAACTGGATCTGATCACCCCTAAACCGATTATTAGCTCTTCCCGCATTAAACTGCGGGACTCCATGTTGAACTTGATTTTGCGGAATCGGCCGATGGATGTGATTTCTTTGGTTGACCTGTTGTTGTACCGGGTGTCCTTGATTAACGTTATACCCTTCGTCGTATCTGTAATCAGCATATCTCCCATCGTACTGGTTTTGATAATCATCATCTTCCCAACCGGATTCCCATGTATGAACACTGCCTTCTCTGTGATTGGGATCCTCATCATACCCGTGTTGATGTTGTGGTTGGTTAAGACGAATAATTTCCCCATGTCGGAGATTTAGATTCCCAGGTTGGTTTTGTGGTCCTGGGTTGAATTGTGGAAATGGTTGTGGTGGTGGTTGATTCTGGTTTTGATTATTGGGCTGGTTTTGATTTTGGTTTTGAGGAATTGGTGGATCTGGAATTGGTGGAATTGGTTCGTTTTGTGCTTGGTTTTGTGGTTCTTGATCAGCCATCTCGTGAGCTGCTTGTTCAAGATCTTGAGCAACTGTTGACGACTGAGCTTTAGCTTTCACCGCTGAACGGAGAAGAACGAGATTCTGTCGAGCAGTCTTCTCAATTTCTGGATCAAACAATAACGGTGATGATTTCTTTGAGAACCTAGTATGCATGCAACCCAAGAATCACCTGCACACAGACAAACAAGAAACCAAGCGTAATACGGAACGAAACAAATAAAAGACAAACAAAAGGAAATATTTTTGGATTTTTTTGGTTTTTCTAAATTTTTTTTTAAGAAACAAAAACAACTAACTAAACTAAGCGCACCGACTCCCCGGCAACGGCGCCATTTTGATCGATGTCGTAAGGTCGGTCAAAAATATAATTAAAAAGTGTCCTAATCACGTTTACTAGTAAGGGCAAGTAGGGTGTCTAATCCACGGGGAATCAGTGGAAAGTATGAAAGTTCGTTGTTTTTTAATGATTATCTAATTCTAAACTAATTGCTTTTTGCAAAAGGTGAGATGAATTATGAAAACGAAATTAAATTGTAATTGTAAACAGTTGTGAGACGAGAGACCAATCTCCGGGTTTTCAGGTTGTGTAGAAACACGGGTAACCTAATTACTACCAATTGGAAATCACATAGACATGATTTGCTAACTACTTGTTTTGATAAATAATTAACAGATAATATATTTGATTGCAATGATCCACGATCGAAACCGAAAGATTGATGCAACTGAATAGTAACCTAGATAATTACCAATCCTAGATTTCATAAACATGAACAAGTTCAATGGTTAAAGGTTGAAGACAATGACAACTTAGAATTTAATCCCAATTGTTGATGACAAAACCAAATAACTGATGAACAAGTATGCAAATGATAATCCAACAATGTTTAATCAAAAACAAATAAACAATAAAGATAAACTAACCGAATGATTAGTCAAATCTCAATCCAAAAGTTTGTAAAACTAAGTCAACCCGGTTCCTAACACAAACCCTAGTCCCGGAGATGATCACGGGTGGTTTAGCCGCTCATGTTCTTGATTTGATCTTCAATCTTGATGAGGAATTGCATGATTGATGATTGGATTGAGGTTAGGAACTCCAAAATTCGTCCTTGGGAAGTGGAAAACGGCTAGGGTTAGTGATAATTTCGTTTGGGGAATGTTTGTGCTTAAATATGGTGGAAAAACAAGAAATTCGCAAGTCAGATCTGGCAGTCAGCGCCCAGTGCGCTGAAATCAGCACCTAGTGCGCCAAATGGTACTTTGCTTCTGTGGTGCGCTGAAATCAGCACCTAGTGGCGCTGATTGCTACCGAACTTCCCATTTTTCATATTTTGGCCTTCCAACTTGTGTGTATGCTTCCAATACTCCATAATGCTTCCCGAAAACCTTCCGTCAAGCTCCAAAAGCCATCCGTTATGCTCCGAGTACCTGTAAATCAAAATCAACCCAAAGTAAACCGTTTCCATACACAAAATCATATAAAGCCTCATAATTAAACACTTTAAAACATGATTACACACCCTCACATCACACACTGTCGAGGGGTCGGGCATGCCATGTTTATTCCTTTTCTTGTATTATTGCTGGATTTGGCTGCATTTTTGCTTCTTTTGTTCATTTAAGCTCTTTTAACCCTGAAAATACAAAAGGAAGACAAAAGCACACTGTTTCCAACATTAGTACTAAAAAAGGGGTAGTTTTATGCCTCAATTGATGTAATTTATATGTTGCATTTTGCACACATCACTAGGGTTGACAGCTGCTAATGCCACCCCATGGAACGACTTCAAAGATCTAATCAAAGAGGAGTACTGTCATCGCGATGACATTCACAAGCTAGAGGTGGAGTTTTACAACCTAAAGATGACGGGGTCGGAAATCGAGGCGTACACTAAGAGATCAAATGAACTAGCTGCTTTGTGTCCTACTATGGTGGATCCTCCTATCAAACGTATCGAGCTGTACCTCCTGAGTTTAGTTCCAGAGATTCAGAGTTTGGTGACTTCAGCTAACCTCCCAACGATTCAGCAAGTCATTCAACTGTCCCATCGTCTCACTGATCAGGCAGTTGAGCAGAATAAGCTGCCTAAGCGTATTAGTGCTACCACTACTTCAGATGCTCCTAGCGACAACAAGCGCAAATGGGATGGAAATTCGAGCAAAGGTTCTACTTCTATTCAGTCTCAGTCTCAGCAGCGAAGGACTAACGACTATAAGAGCCCTGGTCAGCAGTCTTCTGGGAATCAGGGACAGGGTGGGTACAAGGGAAACCACCCTAAGTGAATGATTATGAGTGCGCGATCAAGTACCATCCGGGCAAAGCCAATGTTGTGGCCGATCCCCTCAGTCGGAAGGAGACTAAACCTAAGCGTGTACGTGCGTTACAGCTTACCATCCACTCTAGTCTTCCCGCTCAAATTCGTGATGCTCAGGTTGAAGCATTGAAAGCAGAGAACATCATGACTGAGTCCCTGCGAGGATCGAAGAAACGGTTAGAACAAAAGGAAGACGACACTTACTACGTAACAGGGCGCATCTGGGTTCCATTTTATGGTAGTCTACGTGAGCTTGTGATGGATGAAGCACACAAGTCTCGTTACTCAGTACATCCTGGGTCGGACAAGATGTACCACGATCTCAAAGCTACGTACTGGTGGCCCCACATGAAAGCTAACATAGCGACCTATGTTAGTAAATGCTTGACTTGTGCGAGAGTCAAGGTTGAATACTAGAAACCATCAGGCCTACTTCAACAACCAGAGATCCTGACATGGAAATGGGAGCAAATTTCCATGGATTTTGTTACTGGCTTACCTAGATCTCAACGAGGAAATGATACCATTTGGGTGATCGTGGATCGACTGACCAAGTCTGCACATTTTCTGGCTATCAAGGAAACGGATAAGTTTTCTACTTTAGTAGACGTTTACCTGAAGGAAGTAGTTTCAAGGCACGGGGTGCCAACCTCCATCACATCTGATCGTGACGCGCGTTTTACCTCTGAGCTGTGGCAAGCGATGCATAAATCCTTTGGCTCGCGTCTAGACATGAGTACAGCATATCATCCGCAGACGGATGGGCAGTCTGAGCGCACCATCCAAACCCTTGAAGACATGCTTCGAGCATGTGTAATCGACTTTGGTAACGGCTGGGAAAGACACCTTCCTTTAGTGGAGTTTTTGTATAACAAAAGTTACCACACCAGTATCCAGGCTGCTCCTTTCGAAGCATTGTACGGAGGGAAGTTCCGATCACCTGAACTCGTCATAGACACAACAGAGAAGATAGGTCAGATACGACAACGAATGGCGGTAGCTCGTGACCGTCAGAAAAGCTACGCTGATAAGCGCAGGAAACCACTCGAGTTCCAGGTTGGGGATCGAGTGCTACTTAAAGTCTCACCTTGGAAGGGCGTAGTTCGCTTTGGCAAGCGAGGTAAGCTGAATCCACGCTATGTTGGACCTTTCGAAATCATTGAGAAAATAGGAAAGGTGGCTTACAAATTGAATCTACCAGAAGAACTCAGTGGAGTTCACAATGTTTTCCGTGTGTCAAATCTGAAGAAGTGTCTGTCAGATGAGACCCTCATTGTTCTTCTCAAGGAGCTCACCATCGACGACCAGTTACGATTCGTTGAGGAACCTGTAGAGATTACTGAACGAGACGTTAAGGTTCTCAAGCGTACCAGAATACCCATTGTTCGAGTTCGTTGGAACTCCCGTCGCGGCCCAGAGTTCACCTTGGAACGAGAAGACCAAATGAAACACAAGTATCCCCTGTTGTTCGAGAAAAGTGAAACCACTACTGAGGCTGAAGCTACTGCAGAATTTTGGGATGAAATTCCAAACCAACGGGGGGATGATGTGACACCCCAGGAAAACCAGGAAACCACGCAACCTAACTAGCTTCCTCAGTGACTACGTGCTAAATTTCGGGACGAAATTTCTTTCAAGTTGGGGATGATGTGACAACCCGAGTTTTCAAGGTCTTTCCTCGACACGTTATTTGTTTCACAATTGTGTTTGCATAACTTGTTTGCTTTGTAATTGTGCACGTTTGTTATATGTTTGAGATATTGTTATATTGTTTGGTTAA
Source organism: Helianthus tuberosus (assembly GCA_030545235.1). Taxonomy (NCBI): domain Eukaryota; kingdom Viridiplantae; phylum Streptophyta; class Magnoliopsida; order Asterales; family Asteraceae; genus Helianthus; species Helianthus tuberosus. Next base: position 166,237,128 of record CM060369.1, on the reverse strand, counting down.
CTAATGGAAACCTACTAAATGTTTGGCTAAGATTTAATAGACTTAACACATTGGTTCTCATCCTTGGGACCACGAAACCTAAGACTTTCGCCACACACCTCACTCGACGAAACCTAGGGATTTTGTCATACCCATCACGACGAAACATGGATGTTTCGTTGGCCCAGATTACTCCGAAGCCCAGTAAGGCCCCAACACTTTTACGTAATTATATAACGAAGTAGGGTTGTGCGAGGACACATAATTGATCGATTTGCAAACCCTAATCCCCTCTCTCCTCCTTCATCCAATCGACGGCAGCCCCTTCCATTTGAAGCTAGATCTTCCCTGTTCGATCATTCTTATTCGAATCCCGTAGCTCGGTTAGTGATTCCACACCTAGTTTGGCTTGAGTTCTAAATATATTTGGTTGTGTTTATGGTTATGATGTTTTGAACGTGTTCTTGAATGAGATATGTATGATTAATTGGTCACATGTCATTATGCGAATCATGATTTCGATTTAGGGTTCTGGTAGACAATGTGTGCTTGGACCGGATTATATTATAAGCATGTTTCTTGTTAATCAAACTATAGAAATAAAGATAGCACATGGGATATAAATAACGAATTAGAGTTGTTGTGTATTCAGGATTTGGATTATATGTTAAAGGTTAGTATGCTAACAGTATTCATGAATTGCATCTGTAAAACGAATCCTTGTGGAACTGATGAATTGGCAGTGATATGATCTGATTGTTTATGATTCTTAGTGGCATAATTAGGGTTAACGATTAGACGATGATTGAAACTTTGTGCATTAAAGAATATTGTAACTGCTGAAACTCCCATCTCGACGAAACACATGTCAACGAAACACATGTCGACGAAACCTGAGTGTTTCGTCAATGAGGAAGCACGACGAAACAGGGGAGTTTCGTCAAAGGGGATCATGATGAAACAGGGGTGTTTCGTCAAGAGGGTAAACAAACATAGTGAACTAAGTTAATTCTATTATCGGATAACTATGTCACTTTCTGTGGATCATGTTAGTGAAGACTGAGGAACATTGAATTAACTTTTAGGGATGGCACAAGTAACTGTTATGTGTTGTTATGAATGATATATGTGAAGTATGGTTTGCATGAGCTCGAATAACTGTTAAGTGCTATGTGGTAATTGTCTCTTGAATACACATTATGATCATGATTTATACGCGAACTATGTGAATGTGAACTGATTATGCATACATGAATATCATAGGCTTGATTGATTAACTGAGAACAAGTAACTTAACAAACCGAGCAAACCAAGGTGAGTTCACACTTTCTATAAGGCATGGGATTCCCGGTGGTTTTGGAATGGGTTAAGAAACTAAAACGGAACCTGCATATTCTTCTTAGGTAGAATATGTACCTCCATCCTACATGGGAAAGATGACAACATTTCAACCAGCGTATTCTCCTTGGGTAGATTACGTACCTCCATCCTCCGTAGGAAGGATGACAACATATAACTTACTAGACAAAACTCAATCACGAAGTCCCTCATATTATATCGACTTAATCGCCGGGCCAATGGCGAGCGGGTCATTAGTTAAATAGCGCTATTAGGTTTGACAAGCCTCACACCGTGCCGCAGAGGACGGGAGTGCACTAATGGATCTGGGCACTTAGTCAATGATGATAGACATTGACGTAGGGCACATAAACATGACTCCAGTCAGTTGTCGATATGGTAACGGGTCTAGTGGTTAACATGGGGTAGCCCCCACTGGTTATGGTTTGGGAAACAAGTAATTGGTTTACACATGGTGTTCGAAAGAACTTATGGTTTTTGGAACAACTTTAAAAATTGGACAACCAACTGTGAACTCGCTCAACTTTGTTGTTGACTCATTGTTACGTGCCTTGCAGGTCGTTAGATGCCTAGCTGGAGCTTGCATGGGAGCAGGAGTCGTTGTGGGAGAAGGATTGTTGAGTTCCATGTTAAACATTTGAACTTTTAAACTTATACTTTGGTTTTAAACTTTATGCTTCCGCTGATAACTTGAATTTGATTAACTTGTTTTGAACACCAATTATATTGTGTGGTTGGACTTTTATTTATTTAATTACATTGTTCAATATGATTGGTGGTTGGATCCTGGTCAGTCACGCCTCCTGCGGTGATACTCCGCTCGTGGATTTTGGGGGTGTGACAGTACGCGCTTAAACTCGAAAAATAGAGTTTCCTAGCGTTTTAAATTATTTTTCCACACGGATTTGATCAAAATAATTATTCTAAGCATAATAGACTATTTTTAGGATTTTAACACTGATCGTGTGGTTACCAACGTTCGTTTCGCATTTTAACCGTTACGCGATAAGCGTTTATCTTACCGTTGCTAACATAATTTTTATCAAAGTTAAATCTTACCAACACACTAAATTTCACATATAAACATCATAACCAGTCAAATATAGCCCAGTTACCTATTCACAATACGTATTACAATTGTACGGTACGGCCTGAAAAGCCGTGTGTCACAGTTTCTCTCCCTGGGGTGACTGTTAACCTCATCTGATTCAGCCATGTAGCTTGATTGCTACATAAAAATGATGACAATGATTTATTCAAAAGTCTTATTATGGAATTGTCATTTTTGACGATTCATTAACCATGGCAAATATAAACCATATTGATTAATTTGTTAGTCATATTTGTTTAGGGTTTTCATTATAATTTATCCCTAGTGTCACAAGGACAGTTTTAAAATTTAATATCCATGATTTTATAAAATCGAGGCATTTAGGTTTGAACATAGTTCATCACCTTTCCTGACAGGGAGTCATAGACTACATCTGCCATTTGTCTTATTTGACAATTATTATGGCCCGTAGGCACTACATCACTAATGGATGTTTAGATCATTGGGTAAGAATAAGGAATTGGAAAAGTCCAATACAAGGATGACAAGTGTGATTTTATCGTATCACAGCTGTCAGGAGTGCTAACATGTTTTTCAGATGTTAATAAGGATTTATTTCTTAAAAATGGACTACCATCATGACCCTGTCTTAAAATGACATATGAGCAAGGTTTTACCTTTAAGATTTTGTTTAGTGGCGGATCAATTTTAAAGTGGAATGATATCTTTGATTTATTTCATATAATATTTTCATATATATAATGACAAATGAAATTTTAAAATAAAACATTCCATAAATTGAAAGAAGTACATAGCTGCCCTAAACGGGACTTTTAATAAATAACATTGTCCACATAGGGACTAAAAGAAGAAATACAAGTCCTCGTAGGGACTGAAACAAATAAATAAGGAATTTTAAAATTACTAAAACAAATAAATAAGGAATTTTAATAATCCCTCTTCTTCTTCCCCTTTATCAGGTTTGCCAAACCCTTAAGCAGACCCCGACGGCTCCTACACTCCTCCTGTACTTGTTGCTCCACCTCGTGCAACCGTTGAAGGATTTCCTGCTGCTGCGGTGGTTGGATCTGTGGCGGCTGCAGCGGCTGCTGCTGCGGAGGTTGAGGAGGTGGTGGGTATTGATACCCATAAGCTGGGTACCCAGTTTGGTACGTAGCTACGAAGGGTCCTTCAGGGTGGAGAGCATTGTAGTTTGCCGCCTCGAGGTATGGGTCGATGGCAGGTGCATTGTAGTAATTGTAACCCGAATAAGCCTGATGCTCAAACGGGTTATACGCCGCAGCACCGGCGTAAGAAGGAATCGGGTTTTCATAACCCATAGGCGGTGGTGGTGCGACTGGAGCAGAGTCGACTTCAGAAGCTGGGTTTGAAGGCGCACCCATTTGCGGGTCTTCATATAGCGGCGGGTAGTGGCTGCCGCTGGAGTGTTGGGGGGTGCTGAAGTGGAAATCCCCTCGCACGGTCATCCGTGCACCTGATCTTCTTCGCCTCGGAGGTTCTGGAGGCAGTTGCTGTTCTGGTGGCGGTGGTGGTGGTGGCGTGACCGCCTGGAAATGCGAATCCTTAGAGGGATCCTTCTGCTGTTGTGGAGGTGGGTTGAAAGGGGGAGTGTACTCCCAGTTGTATGTGGCCCATCTTTCAGCAAAACTGTCTGGGCCCCTGTAAGGCGAACCATGAAATGATGATCTGCTGGAAATCTCAATGGGATGCGTCGGCATCTCACTTGGCGGCATCTCGGGATCTGGATCTTCGTCCATCTCCATATCCTGCATCTCAGGATAGTGATCAGTTGGCCCCAAAGGGTTTGGACCCTATGGTTCTTGAACCTGGTTCATTGGATTGAACTTGTTTTGGAAGTTTGGGGTCGGGTCCTGGAAGGCACGGTATGAACTCGACCGCTGCAACGGTATAAAGGAATGGTGCGAATCGCTATGCTCCTCGTCTTGATGAGGTCCGAATGAGTGATGATAAGACGCGGAGGAACTGAGGGAGACTGAGCGTCTTGCTGGCTCCAAGTAAGTTCTCCAATCCTCATGGGGACTAGAGCTAAAGGTCGCTGAAGGTGTACACCGGTGGGATGGCCCGGCTTCATGATCATTCCTCGTCATAACTGGGGCCTTTCCTCTTCCACCTCTACCTCTAACACGTGGCGGCATTGTGTCTTAGGAACCTATCAAAACAACAAAAGACAAAACAATAAGATTAGGATTAGTCCTAAGTCATCTGCCTAGACTCGGAAGTCAAGGAATGTGCAAACTGTTTCATTGAGATTAAACAAAAAAGGCTAGTGTTTAATTCACTCAATGTTGGCTCTGATACCAACCTGTCACACCCCTATATTTCCACGTATTACCGGTGGGCCCCGTGTGGAGTATCGTGACGTAGTTGATATCATCATAGTCAATAATCACAGTTTAATGCACAACAGAAGTCTAAAGTAGTAATACAAACTGATTTGAAAGTATAATGAAATATTACACAACGGTTGTAAGTGAATCCGCAGGCGGATCAAAACAAAAGAAATATTGTTCAACAGACTTAAAGTGATAAAAGCTTACAAGACTCTTTATTTAATCACTCAGGAGTTTCTAGCCCATTACGCGTAGTACCTGCACTTAACCTTTTTGGAAAATATGTCAGTTTACACTGGTAAATACAATTAACTGACTCTTTTTGAAAAGTGTTTATAAAATTGATTTACATGCACAAGGCACCAATGTTCTTTTATAACTTGGGACAATTATTAAAATAATCTTGTATACAGATTTATATGTTTGTCATCCATTCAGGACCCGGTTAAAAGAGCCGGATTAGATTAATAGACATACCACAAGTATATGCCCACAAGAGAGTGAGATACAGTTTATACATACGCAACTGTCAGGTGTATGCCTACACCATGTGCTTAAGCCATGGCCATTTCTAATTATTGAGCCGAGGATATCCAGGACATGATCATTAACCCCCCAATGGCATTGCATCAAACAAGACAGATTAAAACAGGTTATCTCAATGGTTTAACCACTAATCGATTAAACATTCAATACCCGACCAAGCGGTATTATTATAATACCGTAGCCCAAGCCCGTATAACGGAAAATAAGTTAAAAGTATTTACCTGAGCTAAAATTTAATTTTATTCCCAGCCGTATATCAAATCAGCAAGTACAAGTAGCTTTTACTGGGCTCCTAATTTGGAACGAAGATTTTATTAACCTATTAGATTCCTAACGGGTCTTATTTAAGTTTAAACTTAGACCGGTTAGTTTTAAAGAAAAGTTTACGATTCAAAACGCAAGATTAAACGAAGGCCGGATTAGAATGAGATTTAGACCCAACAAGTATGACGATTTGTTTAAAATGGGTAAACTAAATACAATCTGGATTTTGAAGTAAAAATGATAAGGTTTGACCCGTTTCGGTTAATTTATGCAAACTAGTTATATAAACTGTACCGGATGCGAATATGCATAAAGGTAACCAAATGAGTCATGTACAGGTTCCACAAGTTAATATGCTTTAAATATGTTATGATATCAGTAGGATATCTTCCATTATGCCCAAAATGAATTTAAAAACAATTTATGCTACGTAGGGGTATTTTGGTCATTTTAAAGTTCATAAGAGAGGTTAAATGGTAATCTGAGGTTCTAGTCTAAAATAATCGTTAAAAATATTTATTTTAATAAGTTACATCAGTAAGATATCATACATATGTGAATTTTATCATTTATGACCAAACTATCCACCGAAGGGGCATTTTGGTCATTTCACATATGCTTTAAGGGTCAAATTTGGAAATCTAAGTTCAAGACTTATACCTACTGTTAAAGTATAAAAATTTATTTATAACATCAGTAGGTAACAAGTCTTAGGTGCTAAATATGGTTTTAAACCATACTATGCGCCTAAATCGCATAAAAGTCGGTAATCGACGATATTCAGGTTATTTAAGGAAATCTGAGATTTTTATCAGACTTAACCGCTAAAAATATTTTATTTAATATATAAAATCTGTGGAAAAAGGTTTGGCATATAAAGGATGTGTAAAACTCATTTTATTAGCGAAAAGGGCATTATCGTCAATTACCGAGTCTATGCAAGAACTCTATGTTTTGATCAGTTTAAAATTCAACAAAAATTTCCAAAAATCCTTAAATATTATATCTTAACAGTAGGTGGCAAGTTTGGTGCCAAAATTTGAGTTTAAATATGATTTATGCCAAAATACCATTTAATTAACAAAATGACTTTCATTTCACGATATCGCGCATAACTTTCATTTTAGACCATGAACTGATGTCAAATTTTTAGGAAATTCTTATAAATCAGTAATAAAGGTTTTTGTCCTCTCACATTTTCAAAAATATCGTTTTTATATAAAAAGGGCATAACGGTCAACTTTTAAGCATTTAACGGAAACGTGCAATGAACTAGGATTTCTATGGAACCAAGTTGTATAACCTCAGAGGGTTATACTAACATATAATATGGTCCTAAATGAACCCTAAGGAATTTTCTAAACTAAGCTAAATCGGGCCAGAACAGAAAGTTAAAGCAAAAGTCTACTTTTGCGACTTTCGGTTGCGAACCGAGCCTAAACTCAGAATTGTCGGGTTGAACATGCCTAAACATGTTCTTATATTATTTACGAAGTTATTTTAGTGTTTAAACATGTTCCATAACTTCTACATTATCAGTTATGAATTATTTTGTAAAAACTGACCCGTTTGACTTTTTATTAAGAAGTTTGACCCGACAATTGACTGAGATAACGTGGTAATTTGAAGGTGCCCTTTTAAGGGTTTAACACCTACATAATTACCAATAAATAGCCACTTTCAATTCGAATAATGGCTGGACCGTTAGTGATTAATCACTAAGTCAAAGCTTAATTACGATATCTTTGACTTTCGGTCATTAAGCTAATAAAACTTTAACTATGGAAGCTAAGAACACTTACTAGAGTACTTAGCAAGAATTTTGAACTTTAGAAAGCTTCCTTGAACACCAGGAGGCTCCATAGAGTGAGTTTGAGTGAAATTCTTTCAAGTGTGCAAGAACAAGTGCAACAATGTGGGTATATATAGGACTTTGATGGCTTCTAAGATCAAACCATATGTTCCTAGAGGTAATTCAGATGATCCCAAGTGTCCCTAGGGCAGTAAAAACCAGTTGCCCAGTCCCTGGTATCGAAAACAGCCATGCAATGGCGGTGGAACAGGCTGTAACATGCAGATGTGTAGAAATCTGTCGCTGGCACTGCTGTCGCGGCCCGCGTAGACTTTAGAGGGAGTCTACGCGGCCCGCGAGAACCTCGTAATCCGGTAAAAAGTTTCCAAACTTTTCAATTTCAATCCCTGGTCCATATTAAGTTTATTTAACTTTCTTTTATTGCACTTATGACCCCCATAGTTAACTTTCAAGTGTCTTGGGTCATTATTTAACTCCGTTAAGCTCCCGGTTAGTTGCAAGATCACCCGAAACGTATTTTCGTGCATTGAAACTCCACAAAATTATTATCCAATATCCATGGAATATAAGGAAGTATTACAAAGTCTCGGAAAATGTTAAAAGGTCACTCAGAGGTGACTTTAAACATGTTGACACATTTAACCCTTATGCTTTGTAACATTTCAATTTAAGCACAAACGGCTTTCTATGTTCAACAATTTATTCATTAAATAATACGAACGTCTTATGAGGTCATTCAGAGGCACAAACTTGGCATGATGACACATTTGATCCTTCTATACACATACTTTCATCGTTTGTCTACTTTAGTCCCTCGAAAACAATTCGTTACACGTTTAAAGTTCATGACACGTGTCTTTATTATGTTGGACATGATTTTTGCGAGGTGTTATACACCACCACCGTCTAGCACCCAAACAAACAAACTAATCAATTTCATAGCAAGCTTCATAAAAAGTATGACAATATCAACAATCAATCACATCCACACGCAAACCACAAACTCTTTGTGGTTCGACCCCTCACTACCACTAACACATTGTTAAGGGTAATTTGGGATTATAAATATTATATTTGATTGGAGCGCGACAATCCGATTAGTAACAAGCTAGGCAACCGGGGCAAAGGTATCATAATAATCAACACCTTCCATTTGAGTGAATCCCTTTGCAACAAGGCGAGCTTTATAACGTTCGACATCACCATTCAGCTTATATTTAATTTTATATACCCACTTGGAGTCAATCGCACGCTTGCGTTCGGGTAATTCTTCAAGAGTCCAAGTGCCATTCCTTTCAAGAGCTTGAATTTCTTGCTTCATTGCTTCTTTCCACCTGTCACTTTTAATTGCTTCATGGAAAATTTTTGGCTCATCATTGGCATCAATGGCCACTAAGAAAGCTTTGTGAGAATTGGAGAATTCTTTGTAAGAAACAAAATTAGTTAAAGGATATACCTGTGAGGAATCTTGATCGGGAGTGGTGCGAGTATGGTCAACCGAATGGGGAAGACGAACTTCATGATTGTTGAGATGCTTTGGTTGTGATCGAGTTCTTTTAGCACGAGTGAATGTTTCAGACAATGTGGTAACAGGTGGATCCGACAAAGGATCAATGGGATGAAGTTGGGTTTCGAGTTCAAAAGTGATGTTATTGGGTTGCGATACATGTTGGGCTTCGAGCTCATGGTTGTCAGAGGCTACATCTTGTGGTGGTCTTGATTCATCAATGGTCTCATTAGTTTGAGTTGGGCCAATGTCCTCATTGGGAGTGGGCCATGATGTTTCTGTGTTATCATGGACATCAAACAAAGGGAAGTGAGTTTCATGGAATCTAGTATCCCTAGAAACCACAATTTTCTTGCTTTCTATATCCAATATTTTGTAACCCTTGGTCCCTGGTGGATAACCTAAAAACCCCAGGTCTCCCCCTTTCTTCGAACTTATCTCCTCTAGTAACAATGTTTCGAAAATTTGCCAAGCATCCAAAAATTTTCATGACATCATAATCAGGCTTTTGGTTGAAAACAAGTTCGTATGGGATTTGGTTTTGGATGGCTTGAGAGGGTAACCTATTGATTATACACATTCGCCCCAAAAACGCTTGGGAAGGTTAGCTTCGAACCGAAGGGCACGAGCGGTCTTAAGGACGTGTCAGTGTTTTCTCTCAACAACACCATTTTGCTGTGGAGTGTGGGGACACGTAGTTTCATGCAAAATTCCAATGTCACCATAGAATTTAAGCATGTCATTAGAAGTGAATTCGCCCCCATTGTCTCTTCTAATCCGCTTAACGGTTTTCCCAAATTGGGTTTTAATCATGTTGCAGAAATTAGTAAGACAAGGTGAGGCCTCATGCTTAAATTTCAACAAAAAAACCCAAACAAATCGGCTAAAATCATCAACAACCGTTAAAAAATATCTTGCACCCGAAAAGGATGGAATACTATACTTTCCCAAACATCACAATGCAATAATTCAAAACACTCCTTTGTTTTTATTTCATTGATTTCATAATGAAGTCTAGTGTGTTTGGCTTTGGAACAAGAATCACACAATTTATCAAGCGAAGAATTTTGAACAAAATCTAAAAAATTGAGTTTTTTCACCTGAAGTGAAACGGAATCTTCTATGCCAAATGTCAACGAATGTCATCAAAACTTTCCTCTTGACTTCAAACGTCCCCATTCGGTATAGAACATATTTGCACTCACCAGCACCAATCAAGCTCCTCGATTTGAGTTTCTGCATGACACAAAAATCAGGAAAGAAGGTTATGGAAGCTTGCAAATCCCGACTCAATCGGCTGACTGATAAAAGATTGCAAGTAAAATCAGGTATATGAAGAACTCCTTTTATTTTAGTCCCTCTTGGAAGCATGCATTCGCCATTTCCCATGACGGGTATGGGTTGTCCATTTGGGATCACAACCGGCTTCTCATTAAGGGTTTTGACATTATTTTCCAAAAATTCAATGTTGTGGGTAATGTGTTCTGTAGAACCATAATCAATTACCCACTCATCACTTTCTTTTGCTTTACCTGCCATGCAAGCCATGCGTTTTGTGTCTCCACTTCTGGTCTTACCATTTTCTGCAAAAAAAAAAAAAAACCCAGGAAGGTGTTATATTGATCTTTAGTTAAACCTGGTACAGGGCCTTCGGTACTGTCAACACATGCTGCCTTCGGTTTTGTTTCATCACGTCTCTTATTTCCCGGCCACCATTCCGGGTACCCAACAAGCTTGAAACAGCCATCACGGTTGTGCCCAATCCTCCCGCAATGGGTGCAATGCTCAGCAGTGTCCGTACGTTTATCAGCAAGGCCATCCGTTTGTATTCTTTTGGAGCGGGTTGCTTATCACTTTTAGAACCCGGATTATTGTCGTGTTTTGCAGGTATGGAGGCCTTGAATGCGGCTGATTCAGTGGGCGTGACCTTGTCAGCAGAAATGGCCCTATGTTTTTCATTTTCAGAGATAAGTCGATACGCATTACCAATAGTAGGTGTGGGGACACATGGTAAGGATTTGGGTCCTGATAACAGAAAAATTGTTATCTAGTCCCATAAGGAACTCATAGAATCGTTCCTTATCTCTGACGTCGATCTTCTTCTTCGCTAAGCCATAGTTACAGCCGAGGCATGTGCACTGTGGGATGGAAAGGGTCGACTGAATCTCATCCCATATGCCGCGAAGCTCTGTGTAATAGGCTGAAACAGAGGTTATGTTTTGTTGTGTGTTGTTTAGCGTTTGCTTCAACTTGTATGCCCTAGGGGCGCTTTCTTTTCTGAACCGTTCAACAAGATCCAGTTCTTAGTGGCAATAGTTGCGTATTTCACGCTGTTTCTGATTTCTCTTTCCATAGTCGTCGTCAGCCAACCTTTCACCATGGTGTCACCACTATTATTTTACTTTAATTTATTTTTATGAAAAGGAAAGGAAATATTAAATAAGGAAAGGAAGATCATGGTTGCCATGGTTTAATCCATGGGAATCATGGTGGATGAGACAAGGGGGTGGTGTAGCAATCCATTAATGGTCCTACGTGGCGATTGATTACCCAACCATGCCCCTCACGCCCTACAGCCTAAGCGATATTAAAGTGAGCTTTTAGCCCGTTTGAGGTTGTTCTTAGAATAGCTCGAGCTTTGGATTTTACTAGCAAGCCAAGCTCGAGCTTCATAAAGATATGACGAGACGAGCTCAACCCTAGTCAGACTCAAATTTAGCCTCACTCGTTTACACCTCTATTCATACATATTGCAAAAAATGACCCATAGATTAGTAAAAAAAACAAAATATCAATATATATTATGTTAAAATAAGAGTAACATGACCTAGGTCCACTATCTGGTCCCAAAATGTCTATGATATTCGACTAGGACGGTATGTTCAGATCATGCTAAAGTCCTCATTAACAAACATGTGCCCATCGAACTCTAATGCCTTTCTCTTAGAAGTACTATCAACATCCCCCATATGGGCGGGCATGGTACGCACTTTACTCAGTCTGGCATCATATATTTTAACAGGAGCGTACCCACGTTATTGGGTGGGCGCACCCCTTAACAAAAAAGAATTTAGTGTATTTTTTAGCCAAAAATTCCGATCACACCCTTGAAAATATGGTTGAACCCTCATCCACACTCCTAGAAAATAATTCTTAGGTCCGCCATTATTTTTTACATTTCCCAATATATATATAGTCACACACACAACCAATGTTAATGACATGGAATCGAATATGCACATACACCCGATCAACGTAAATATGTACTTATACAAAAGCTGTGGTACATGTATGAGTATGTATTGATGCTCAAAACGTCGCATATCTTTTTTATGTTTCATTAAAAGGACATGAATCCGAAAATATGTGACTCAAAGGGGAAACACGACAAGAGATTGCGTAGAAAATATATTTATGAGTATGTAATTGATTTACATAGGTGATACGTGATGAAAATAACACACACGACATTTATTTTGCGTAACATCTAGCTATGGAGGTGAATTTATATGTTCTGAGATGGTTAATACCTATAAATAACTAGTTTCGTGATTCTTTTTTAAATCTTTAATGTACACGGTACTAAAAAATCATAGATATGTCATTTCAAATATATATCAGTTTAAAAAGAAAGTTATTATATCTAATTCGACGCAGAGTAGACATAATTTGCAACAAACGAAATAAGTCGCTAAATTTGCAACCCAAAAACTTGCATAAACTTACCTATTGTCAGTCTTATTTCATCACAAAACTAGTGATAGAGTTTAGCTCGTCGTTAATTAGATATGCCGCTAATCTTACGAAATGAATTATCCCAGTCGAAAGCCTGACACAAAACTAACAATGAATTTTGTTCGTCATAAATACCTCTTTGTGTGATAGTAATAATCTGAGTTATACTAAACCGATATAGTACAAGACGCTCAATAGTGTCATATATGCTTGAGTTGACTTAGGCCTTAGGGTATGAATCAAAAGGAATTGGGTTCAAATCTATTTGATGTTAACAATATATAATCTTTTAATCATGGCACATGACTGAAACAGTCACTCGACATATAACAAACTTAGAGCGGTGTACACTTTAAACCTTTATCATTGATAAATCAATATAGAAATCAGAAATTCACATGCAAAATTGTACTAAAAGGTTGCTTCTTCCAGCTGGTAAACTTTCATATGTGTGGCTTTTAAAAAAAGAGACTCTTATCGCACCAACTTTCCAATATGAAATTATATATTTAGCTTATTATTAACAAAAATATATTGATTTTAATATAAATTGTTATTGTAGGTGGTGAAATAAAAATTTTCTTTTCAAATTTCAATCATATTTTTTGTTAATTTTCTAATCTTAAATATACTTTAGCTTTTTTTTTTAAATGAAAGTACATTACTAAATTCATAACTTTATACTCGTTAGGAATTTGATAGAGCCTTGCTATAGAGATGTTTTTATTGTTAAAGTGATGTTTTTATTTTTGTAGCATAGTTCTGATTTGTTGTCAATTACAAACTATGTGTCTATAAAAGGCAGGAGGAGATTAGGGGATCGGGTAACTCCACGGGTAGCCTTCCGCAGGTTCGAACCAGCGCCAGCCGTCACCCTTGCCGGTTCGGCTGGCTAGCACGAATACCCGCTCGAGATTTTGCAGACTTTGAAAATTCCGACCGTTGTTCAACGGTCCTTCGACGATTATTAAAAAAAAACTAATTTATACACTTTATACATAGTTTCACCCATAAATTTCAAACACACACTCTCAAAACCCTTCTTTACCAAAATCCTTATAACTCTCTACAATAAATTCACAAGAAAATCCCGAGGTGCCGGTTCGAATAAACGATGGAGCCGGTGCTAGCAAAAGAGGCACCGGTTTGAGTAAACGAGGAACATGTCCGAGCCAAGGTGGTGCTTTCAATGGTGAAGGGTATATGCCACAACCTTCTACACCACATATTACTACACACCGCCCTATATGTTTGGTCAACAACCAAACTATTTTTTTACAACCTATAGTTCCATCGGTTCGGCTCTATTTCTTGCTGGGAGCGATGCAAAACTTCGAACCATTTAGAATGTATGGAAACTCATGTCATTTTGAAGAAGAAAATGTGGACGAGGATGTTAGCATTGGCCGATGCAAGACAAGAAAATATCCTCGCCGCTCCAGCCTTGATTAACGAATAACACGAAAGTGTCGCTCAAGGGGCGAGAGAAAGAGATTTTCAGACGTATATTATGCCTTACGAAAGTCTCGACCCCGAAGTGCAAAAAAGTAGGGTTGGCCGACGAGCCATTTACCGGATTCTAGGTTGTTTTTAATTTAAAAAATGTCGTTTTTTCTTATTTATTTTCTAGTTTTTTGTTTAATTTCAATTATGTATTTTTATTTTAATGAAGTTTAATTTTATATAACCTTTGAATTTATTTTAATTAAAAATTATAAAAAAATAGTTTATGGTATGGGTAGGCGCCGCCAATGTTTACTAGCTAATAGGTAGTTTGAGCCAAATTTGACATGACGAGTGTTGGTTGGTCGAGACTATGATACTTACCCTTGAGACTTGATTTTTAGATGCACAATTATAAATAGTAGACGTATAAAATTACTATATAACAAGTACTAGGTTAGAACCCTATGTAATACACGGATTGGATAAATGTAATTTTATATACCAAATAATAAAAAAATATATCTTTAAAAACTTTGTTTATTACACGGTTGAATAAATGTAATTCTATATACGAAATAATAAAACAATATATCGTTAAAAATCTCGTTTATTACATGGGTTGAATAAATGTAATTTTATATATTAAATAATAAAAAAAGTTATATCTTTAAGAACCCATGTATTGTATAGGTTGAGTAAATTTAATTTTATATATTAAATAACTAGGTTAATGCCCGCGCGATGCGCGGCTTCATCCAAAACCATATTATTTACTTTGAAATATAATATTTTGTACAAACGCATAAAAACCTATTAAAATCCATACATAATCTCATATTCTATAACACGTCTGTAAAGATTAGTAATACGTAGTCTTGTACTGTTGCATAAAAAATTATGTTGATCAATATACACTGGTCGAGTAAAAAAGAAAATATCAAAATATGAACCAGATGTAATAAAATGTGAATGTATTATATGGTTGAAAATAAAGAACATTATATAAAAAGATAAAGTCATTTATTCATGTATAACAACTAATTATAGAAATTTTATCTTAAATATATTTTCAAATCAAGTAGTAAAAGGGACTAATCATTCATCACAAATTTGAATCAAGTAATTTTAGAGAATCAATACACAAATCATATTAAGTAATAATTGTTATAGAAAGTGCTTAAGAGCATGAATATCATCCAAACACTTGCTAGTTGCTTGAACATCTTGACAATTTGAGATCATTCAGCTTCTTCTTTGTACCTAATATGAACAAAATAAATGTCACACATAATGAATCTAGTCATATAAAAGAATTAAATTTATAATTCTAAGAAATCTATGAAATGAAAGGTAAATGAATAAAAAAAAAATTAAATGTTCCAAGGACTTACATATCATTTCCCAAAAATCGCAGCTGAAACCTAAATGTCGATTAAGATGGCTACACTACTGAATTAATCCTGAAAGTTAAAAGAAATAATAAAAAGAAAAAAATTTGATATTCAAGAGCAAGTAATCAATTCAGAAGAACAATAAATCAAACCCGAAAGTTGCAGCGTAATATAACCAACCCGACTCGACCCAGATGACCACTTGTACACATCAAGCATCAACTTGAATGATCCAATCATATACCCGAGCCGACCCAAATGACCAGTTGTCCTCATCAAGCATCAACCCGAAAGATCCAGCGTGATATATAACCAACCCGACCAGGATGACCAGTTGTATCCATTAAGCATCAAACAGTCAATCTTTGCCCGTCTAGTACAAACAATTTTTAACAGAATAATCCAAACATAAAAACATATAAAAAAGATGCCAAAAAGAATATACCTTCTTTAATCTTTTTGTAAGGCTTCAAAATTTAGCAAATCATGTGAATTAGCCAAGGTATAAAATAAAGTGTGTGGCCATTGGTCAAGTATAGGGGTGCCCCTGGTGTAGTCAAGCAACCAAACCCATTTTGACCTCCCAAAATAACCCATTTGACCTTTACGATGTATCAAATCACACTGAAAAGGATATCGCATTTTAAATGACAAAAAAACTTACAAAAAAAGAACAACTCACAACAAATATCTAGATCAAAATGCAGTTGAAGGTACCTGAGAGAAGGATATATAATCAAAATACATGTTGGTGGCTGTTTCTTGAACACACAAACAGAAAACAAAAATCTTGATCAAAACATGTGGGAATGACCAAAACCAAAACTTTGACAGAAGCGTCAAAAATCTTCTTTCGATAAGACGTTTGCCATCTGTAAATGCAATCAGCAAAGTTAAAAACAAACTCAAACTGAAACTATTTTTTTTAATAAATAAGACCCATGTAAAAACCATTTCCATTTTTATACTACTATTTTCATTCTCTCATTTGTTTACTTTCCATATAATACACCTCAAATCTTCGCCTTCATGTCAGTTTAAAAAAATAATGAAATTGTGATTAATCTTCATTAACACCTACATCTGAGGCCTTGCAACAAAAAATACTCCTTAATAACATTTTCGTGATGCTCCTTAATAACATTTTCATGATACTCATGGTTTTTATTTGATTTTCTAAACTTTATTTTTAATTTTGAGTTTAAATTTTATAATATATATTTCCTTGGTCGGTTGGACCAATCCAACCAACCCATTTAAACCTGAGCAAAATAATTTTTCACCACATTTCAAACTCAATTAACTTGGTAAAATAGTATTAATGGCAAAGATTTGTAATCTGCAAATATGTGTTGATTATGTTACGGATAGCGTTACTATTCAATTCTTCTATATATTCTTCTACACACCATACATATTGCATACATATTGCTTATGTGTGTTTATAGCATGGCCCGTTCTTATTTAGTCAAGCAGTCATTACCTATTCGTATTTGACTATTTAAGCCATTACACCAGCATGTAACTAAACTAAATATCTAGATGCATACGATACGCTGTAGTACAAAGTGGTTATTATGTGTTTATGACAATAATGATATAAGCATTAAAGTTCTATAAACAAATTCCTGTTCAATAACATAAACGGTAAAGTAGATATAATATGCTACATTGTCTATGCTCACAAATTAAAAAGTTGACGTAGAATTGTACCAAAATAACCTTCCCCATATCCTTATAATACCTATATGGACTTGGTTATTTAATTATATATTTGTTAGGTGTAATTGACCGTTGAATTGGCATCTTAAAGTATACACCTCTTTCATTATGAAACTTCATGATCCTTATTTTCCATTTGTATTTTTTCCATATATTTTGTGTTACGATAATTTTTATTTTATCTATTAAGTCTATACAACTAATGTAAGCTTCCGATCTATGTGTTATATTATTACAAATTTTAAAAAAAATAAAAAATAATTACCATAATAATATGTGGTATGATTCAAGGAAATTAGGTGAGTTAAAATATCATAAATTGTTAATTGTTGTTGACTTTACAAAATAAAAACTTTCCTAAATATTATATGAAATGAAATAAGTTACATGTCAATTTTTTGTTGACAAAAATAGAGTTTGATTTTCATTGAATTTGGAATTAAAAGATTGTAATTGGAATTAAATGATTATAATTTTAGTCAAAAAGTTATTTTGATAAAAATATAAATAATTAACTAAAATATCAAAAGTACAATGATGTCTGTCGTTATGGACATGCAAAAACCGAAATAAACTATGTAGATAGAGTAAGTCGGATATCGAACCATAGGAGGATTGTGGAAAGTGTATGATGCTAAGTTTTAATTAACTATTACAGAATGAGAAATCGGTTTGTTTGATTATGTGAAAAAAAACTAAATTAACGAGTAAAAATTGTGATTTAATTCAATGGAAGAAAAGATGGTTTCTCCAGATTTCAGGTTTGCAAACAAGTTCAATTATGTGTTTAATCAAAACATTCACATAGACATAAATGTTTAACCTAATTAACCAATTGTGATAACCAACGACTAAGTACTCCGGTCAATACATAACGGGAGGTTATCGAATGATTATCAATTACAATTACAAACCCTAATCCCATGTCAAATATATCCCAATTACTAGAACTCTCGGGAACTGAATTTTTAGAAATCAAGGTTTAAATAAATGCAACCAGTTACAATCAGTCAATTAAATCCATGGTGAAAAGCATCGGATGCTTAGATCACCAAGTTACAATGATTAGAAACACATAAAAGTACCTAATTACACAAACCCTCCATCCGGAGGAAACCACTAGGAGATTAGCCGCTCATCTCGCACGAAGAATCTTCAAAAGCTTGAATTGATGAAGAAATCATGGTTGATTCGGTGATTGGATGAAGAATCTTGATGGAATTGAGGTGAAAAAGTCTTCAACTTTGAGTCTTGGAGTGCCTTGGATCGACCTTGAGTGATAGATAATCATCCCCACCTTTAAAAACCCTAATTTATACCTTAAAGGCCTTAATTCACGTTTTTTCACTTTACCGGGTCGTAAGCTACGAGTCTGAACTCATAGCTTACAGTTTCAAAATTCTGTTCAAACATTCAGACCCAACCGTAAGCTACAGTTGCTGAACCGTAGCTTACGGTCGGCAGATTCTTCCAAAATTGTTTTCTTCATAACTTCTTCGTTTTAGCTCCGTTTTACGCACCGTTTTCGCCCACGTCTTCGTAATTCAACCCTCTATCATGCCATCTTCTAATATCTTCATTGTCAATCCATTAAAATTCCCAAAAACTCATCCAATCTTCATATTT
Source organism: Helianthus tuberosus (assembly GCA_030545235.1). Taxonomy (NCBI): domain Eukaryota; kingdom Viridiplantae; phylum Streptophyta; class Magnoliopsida; order Asterales; family Asteraceae; genus Helianthus; species Helianthus tuberosus. Next base: position 166,218,317 of record CM060369.1, on the reverse strand, counting down.
AACCTACAAAACATCATTTTCTCATAGTTATCCAATTCCACACATATAAACAACCAAATATGCATAAGATTAGACATTAAACACATATAAATCACATTCCTAAACCCATCCATCACATCCCCACACTTACATTTGATTGTCCTCAAGCAAACCAACTTAGAACTACTCACCACAGTAACAACACTTCTAAATCCCTTAACCGATTCAACATGTTAAGTCTCAAGTCATACCCATCCCATAGACTGACACAATCGAGATTGACAGTCTGACAAGTAAATGATGCAATTTCAAAAACTTAAGACTTGCCTATCTAAAACTAACATGTTTATAATTAAACACATGCTACACACCACTCACAATGTACTCTCCTCTCGGGTTAATATCTGGACTAGCGTGTAATGTGCTAGTATATAAACACTCCAAAAAGCAAACATGAAATCCTGCAATCATAGGCTTGTATGACAATCACACCTCCACCGTATCATCTAACATGGCACATATCAAAAGGACTTTCGGGTTTTGGGCTTAGGGTAAAGGTAGGAAATTATTTTTCAGGTTTTTTTTTCTTTTCTAACTGGCTCACAAACAATAACCAAACCGTGATGACTTTATTCAACACAACTTATACTTTTGGGTTGGTTTCTACCCAAGAACATAGACAATATTCACAATACTTCTATTTTTGTTCTTTTCTCTTTTTATTTTCACATATATTTCCATTTTTCTCTTCCTTTTTTTTTCTTTTTTTTTTCTTAGAAACATTATCACGGTCGGTTTTTCACAATAGACAATAGGTGAACAAACGAAAGGTAGTTAGGCTCAACAGGGCTACTAAGGAAAATTGGTGAATAACACAAACGAAACACAAACACAACGGTGTAACAGGAACATCCTAATGCCTTTATCATCTATGTGCATACGTCAAACCCACAGTCTCAGCATGCATCGAATCACACAAGTTCTAACACAGAATAACACGTAGCCTGCACTCAACAAATGAATTCATCATATAATGTATCCTATCCATCTACAGGCTCAAGATCTCACCAAGAAAAGGTAAAAAGGTTGACGACATGTAGCATATGCAATTAAAACATGTTACCCCTAGATAGACATCTGTTTTCAACTCATTTCCTATAGAACACTTGTCAAACCTACTCCCATGAAACTTAAAGGGATAACCATGACAAGGGACTAATCTAGTTTACTACCGGTAAGAAGCCTATTAGTGATTGAAACTTCAGGTTTTCGTATCCAATTAGCTTGTTTAAGGCGATGAAAAATTTAAAATTTTCAAAATTTTCAGTTTTTTCATTTTCATCGATTTCAACCACTTTCAATCGCTTCAAAGCTTTATCCACCAATCCCTTCCCGGGCTCCCCCATCCCCACACTTGGGATACATTGTCCCCAATGTATGGTGTTTTTAAAATATAAGCCCGGGAAAACAATCCAACAATCCTAAATGAGCGGCTAACTCAGAACAAAACAACCAAAACACATCCCCTAAACAAAACAAAGGTTCACACCACCAAAAACAACAAAACACACCAAAAACAAAGTAAGATAGATAAACACATGCACCTGATCATGTGTCTGTAGTGATGCGGCTGTTGTGCTTTAACTGGAATAGATGCATTCCATAGATTCTTTGATATCTCACCGGGGATGTTGCAAAACATCCCCACACTTGAATTGTTGCATCCGTGATGATTGAATCAAGAACCTGTCAAAACACAACCACACCAAAACGAACCAAACCAAAGTACAATACTCTACATCCTCGGGCTGCCTCCCGAGAGCGCTAAGTTTTAGGTCTTCAGCCAGACCGTACCTGACATTCAGGGTGGTTCAGCTGCACGTTTTCCCTCCCATGTCTCTCCATACATACCCATCCAGTTTTTAGGGAAGGTCATCGTTTCACTTCGGTTAGGGTTAAATACAGTTTCATTAACCCCTCCAAACCCACCATCAGGTGGCCTTCCTTCACCAACTGGCCTTCTCACACTTGACTTCTTCACCCGATATCCACTCGCCTCTAACCTTTCCTTTGTCACACTTGAATCATGTTCATTAGTAGCAACTGTGTGACAAGCATCATTAACATGATCATAAGAAATAGTTTTTAAAAACACATTAAAGTACAACTTACGATTCTTATAGCTCATGGTGACCATTCCGCTTCGACAATCAATCAGCGTGTTCGCGGTATATAGGAATGGGCGACCCAAAACTACCTGCGGCTGCTCGTATGTAAGCGATGGTGCATAATCGACCACCATAAAATCAACCGGGTAGTAAAACTCGCCAAGTTGGATGACCACATTCTTCACAACCCCTCGTGGTCGTTTCAAACTCGCATCTGCGAACATGGCCATGCTATCACACGTTTGTAGCGGACCGAAGTCATACTGGTCATACAAGCTACCAGGTAACACGCTCACTCCTGCTCCATAGTCCAGCAATGCCTTGTGGATTTTGAACTTCCCAACTCTGATGGAAACAACCGGCTCCCCCAAATCGATTCCACTTTCTTCCACAACCGCTCCATTTAGACCTGCAATCACATTCGAAGCAGACAAACCATTATCATAACAAGTATTATTAGGAACTGGATTTACCCCACTGATCAATGTGCTCCGTGGATTCTTGGGGTTTGGTTGAGTATCACTTGGCAACTTCCCTTATTGCTGCTTCAGCTCCTTCACATCGTTTTCAAGTTGGGCCATTTGTGTGGTTAATGATTGAACGGCCTTATCTCGCATCTCATCCTTTTGAGCACGGTTTTGTAACTCAAGCCTTTGGTTTTGTAAATCAAATTGAATTGCTTTCAACATCTCCATCATATCATTATTCACCTGACCATTACAATGCTGGTAATTTCGTTGGAAACCTAAATTATTACCCCCTTGATAATTATTTTGGTTCCGGGGCTGGTAATATTGGTTGTTTCCTTGGAAACCTGAATACCTATTCCCACTTCCCTGCATCATATTCACCTCATCCAGATTACTGATAATATTAGGGCACTGATCAGCAATGTGCCCTATATCCCCACAATGACCACACAACGGGTATGGTCCCCCAGTCTCCGGTAACTGGTCTGCAGCTTTCACTGTCGAATGTCGTGCACTTCTAGAAGATTGAGCTTTGCATTTTGACGCCCTTGCAGGTCTTTTTTAAATATTCCCAATCATCCTCTTCATAATTCATTCCAAATGTACCATTGGATATTGAATTTACATCCCTGGCATCTTCATCTGTTAGGCCTTCGTAGAATGTATTAATAAGCTCCCACAAATATATCTCATGATGTGGACAGTTCTTGAGCATCATTTTAAAGCGATTAAAAGCTTCGTGAAATAACTCACCGGGCCGTTGTCGAAACCCTCGAATATCCTTCCTTGCATTGTTAGTACGCAAATGAGTATAGAACTCATCTAAAAATTGTTGCTGCATTTCACCCCATGTGAAGATCGAAGCTGACGGTAGCGAATGGAACCATTGCTGTGCTTTGTCTTCAAGTGTGAATTGGAAAAGTACCAATTTCACATCTTCAACTGAGAACCCTTGGCTGCTGATTGTGTTGCAACGTGCATCATATGCAGCAATGTGTAGATATGGTTCTTCATGTGCGTGACCATGGAACTTAGGCAGACTGGATATTGATTGTGTTCGTACTTCGAATGACCACCCTCCTTGTAGTTGCGGGATCACAACAGGTGATGGGTTGTTAACTATAGCAGGCCTGAAGTGGCTCTCTATACCTCGAACTGGGCCTTGATTATTTCGTCGTGGAATTCCTTCCGGTAAAATCACCGGTCGGTGTAAGTTTCGTGGCAGCGGTCTTGCCTGACCCTGCATCTGAGGTACCGGCGGTGGTAATGGAATATCCACCACCGGCCTTCTCGGAGCAGGCTGCTGATTGATTGGGTCAGGTTGATTATATTGCTGCTGTATCGGTATCGGTTGCACCTGCGGTTGTTGATATGGAACTTGTTGTTGCTGCACAACCGTTTGATAACCCAAAACATTCTGATTCCCCTGTTCTAATACTCTCGAACCCATATTCCCTTCGTAATTACCCAATTGCATTCCTTGCCTCTCACCTTGATTACCGTAATTATCATACTCATCGTAATCATCCCCAAAATCCCTTGAACTATTCCCTTGCTCAAGTATTAAAGGTCTAAAAGAGAACCGTTGATGCTGAGCTGGTTGGTAATGGGATGGTTGTGTCGGTAAATATATTGAAGTGGATGAGTTAACGGGTTGTGCTTGATTAGGTAAGGCGGTGCTCTGATCATCAACGATCCTCACGTATGGTGAAGAATGTTGAATGCTAGAAGTTTGGGTGTATGTTGGATATTGGAAGGATATTGGTTGAGTTGTGAGGGGTGGCATGTTGTCTAAATTCGGGAATGGTGGTGGTGGCATAGGTGGAAGTGGAGAAGTAGCTTGGGTGGTTTGTGGTTGTTGTTCAGACGGTATAAAGGTGTTGGGTGATGGCTGTGTAGGAGTCGGGGTGAATTGAGTTTGTTCAGTTGAAGTTTCAGGTTAATGCTTGCACTACTTTATTTTCTCGTTGCTTTGAGATTCGATGTTAATGCTTGCACTACTTTATTTTCTCGTTGCACAACTCGGGTGTGCCTAACGGTTCTCTCGATTTCCGGATCAAAAACTAGTGGTGAAGCTTTTCCAGAATTTCTCGTATGATGCATACAAATATGAGATCACCTGCGCAACACAAACAAACAAAACCTCGCGTAATTCTGAACAAAACAAAGGAAAATAAACTGAAACTATTTTTGGATTTTTATATATTTAACTATACTAGAACTTAACACTAAGCACTTTGCGCACGCCTCCCCGGCAACGGCGCCATTTTGATGTCTGTCGTTATGGACATGCAAAAACCGAAATAAACTATGTAGATAGAGTAAGTCGGATATCGAACCAGAGGAGGATTGTGGAAAGTGTATGATGCTAAGTTTTAATTAACTATTACAGAATGAGAAATCGGTTTGTTTGATTATGTGAAAAAAAAACTAAATTAACGAGTAAAAATTGTGATTTAATTCAATGGAAGAAAAGATGGTTCCTCCAGATTTCAGGTTTGCAAACAAGTTCAATTATGTGTTTAATCAAAACATCCAAATAGACATAAATGTTTAACCTAATTAACCAATTGTGATAACCAACGACTAAGTACTCCGGTCAATACATAACGGGAGGTTATCGAATGATTATCAATTACAATTACAAACCCTAATCCCATGTCAAATATATCCCAATTACTAGAACTCTCAGGAACTGAATGCTTAGAAATCAAGGTTTAAATAAATGCAACCAGTTACAATCAGTCAATTAAATCCATGGTGAAAAGCATCGGATGCTTAGATCACCAAGTTACAATGATTAGAAACACATAAAAGTACCTAATTACACAAACCCTCCATCCGGAGGAAACCACTAGGAGATTAGCCGCTCATCTCGCACGAAGAATCTTCAAAAGCTTGAATTGATGAAGAAATCATGGTTGATTCGGTGATTGGATGAAGAATCTTGATGGAATTGAGGTGAAAAAGTCTTCAACTTTGAGTCTTGGAGTGCCTTGGATCGACCTTGAGTGATAGATAATCATCCCCACCTTTAAAAACCCTAATTTATACCTTAAAGGCCTTAATTCATGTTTTTCACTTTACCGGGTCGTAAGCTACGAGTCTGAACTCGTAGCTTACAGTTTCAAAATTCTGTTCAAACATTCAGACCCAACCGTAAGCTACAGTTGCTGAACCGTAGCTTACGGTCGGCAGATTCTTCCAAAATTGTTTTCTTCATAACTTCTTCGTTTTAGCTCCGTTTTACGCACCGTTTTCGCCCACGTCTTCGTAATTCAACCCTCTATCATGCCATCTTTTAATATCTTCATTATCAATCCATTAAAATTCCCAAAAACTCATCCAATCTTCATATTTAACCTACAAAACATCATTTTCTCATAGTTATCCAATTCCACACATATAAACAACCAAATATGCATAAGATTAGACATTAAACACATATAAATCACATTCCTAAACCCATCCATCATACAATAATTGAAATTACATACCATATATATGGAAAATATTAAATCATCCTAAACATACGTAATGAAATAAATTATTTAGTAAAGTCTTAACAAATGTTAACAGAAATAGGAGTAAATTAAGCCGAAGATCTATTAAATTTGGAAATAAATGATTATAATTTTAGTCAAAACCGTTATTTCAACAAAAAAATATTAAAAGTACAATAACAAATGAAAATGTATACCATACATGAAAACATAAAATTCAGAAAAAGATACTTTTAGTAGAAAAAGATACTTTTGAATCAAAATTATTAGCAACTTTGAAAAATCAAATACATTCTAGTAGAAACCAACGAAAACATAACATATTGAGCAAGGGATCAAAGAAAACCCTAACGAAACAGTTAGAATTGAAATAAATATTAACAAAATTAGCAATAAATATTACTTAAGAGTTAGAACCGTACCTCAAAGTTCATGAACAAATCGGAGTGAAAGATTCGGTGATGGAGGAAAGGATGACGATCGTATACCGTGTTGGTAAGTTTAAGAAACTGGAAAGAAAAAAAATCAAGAATTATGCTTACTGACATATTAGGATTCATAGCTTGCAACTTTAGGTTGTTAACAAACAAATTTAGCTAATTAGATAATCCATAAACTTGATACAAATTGTCTAACAAATTACATAATTAAAAGTGACCTAATTTGGAACATATTACAATACCTGGCTTGAAAAAAAAAAGAAAAAAAAAAGAACTCAAAATGTGCCATTTTAGCAAAAATTAAAGATGCTATCACAATATCAAATCAAGAACAATATGGATACCAAACCATCAAAATAGCAATCAAACCAGCAAAAATACAATCAAGATCCTTATAATACCTATATGATCACTAAGCAACTTCAATTTCAATTTTGTTTAGGTTTTTATATGGATGAATGATCAATGATAATACCTATATAATCAATTTCAATTTTGTTTAGTAATTAAAGGTGCATCACGGCCGGAGACTAAATCCTAGTTGTTCACATTCACGTGTAACTGGTTGTGAATGATACTCTTGCTCCAATTGCTCAATAGCCGAAGAAAAATAATAAAACCTACAAAAAATGATACACTCACAAATTACTACAAAAATTATCTAATGATATTTTGGTTAACTCTATGTGTGGAATTTCTTTCATTGGCCTATCAACAAAATAGGCATATAAATCTCTTAGAACAGCCTGCAATGCACAAATCCATTAAAATTCATGTTTGCATAGAACAAATATTTCAATGAATGAGTTGGCAAGCGTCATTTACATATGAGTCAGGTCAGATCTACAAAAAAAAAACTCTTTATTTCCAATTTCTTTTAAGATGTTAATAAAGAGGGTGTCCAACCAACTCGGGCCTGCAATAATTAAGTAAGTTACCGATAGCAATAGTGCAAATTCAAGAGCTTCTAGATCTTTAAAAAGGATTAAAAAGTAAGTTACCGATAGCAATAGTGCAAATTCAAGAGCTTCTGGATCTTTAAAAGTCATAAATGCAGTCTTCTTTCTTCCAGAATCACTAAATCAAAACAAACAAAATCAATTAATCACACCCTGAAAGAAATAAATTGTCTAGTGAAGGTTTATTTTTTGGGTGCTTTTAATCTTATAAATTGCTTAACTAATGATTTTCAATTCACTGAAGGGTATCAATCGTTTATTGAATTATTCAGAAAAAATAAATGAAAGATTACTTTTTTGCTGACCTTGTTCATGTATCCTTTCAAAGTGAGAATGCCCACAAGCCTTGTGTTCTTCACCATAATCAATCTACCGCCCTTTCAAGTAATAAAACATTTCTCTATCCCTATAAGAAACGCAATAATCTATCATCAAAACCCAAGAATTATTCATGACCATAACACAACACGATTACACCAAGAAAACAACAATTTGGATGCAAGTTAAGAGCAAACCTATCGCAGATACTGGTTAAATAACCCAGATCAGGCACCAGATGCTTCTCATCTTTCTTCTCTGCCACAACAAAATTAGGTATTCCACTAACAATATGCAAAAACAGATTTACAAATCGAAAAACAAAAGATGAAAATCTTACCAGTTGGATCCTAAACGAATGTTTATTCAAGAAATCGTATGAAATTGAACCTGCATTATATGAAATCGAACCCTAAACACATGGTAAAATATGAAATCATACGAAATCGAACCCTAAATTATACGAAGATCCTAATTGAAACCCTAAAAATCACCTTGAACACCCTTAAACTCAAAGAATTATCCGTCAATTTCGATAGAATGATGGATTGAAATATCCGATTGAATGTTGTCGCCGATGGTACTGAGAGAGAGACGCAGAGGATTCTTATTCGCCAGAGAGAGATTAGGGTTTTCGTGTAGATGAGGAACGATTAATGAGAGAGAGAGAGAGAGTATAATTGAAGCGTACATGAAAAGCCTTGTTCAATCCTCAACTATGAGATGTGCCACATGGATGATGACATGGCTGCTTAGTTGGCTTGCACCAATGGGTGACATGTGTCCCCCATTGGTTTGCTTTATTAGATATATAGATGAAAAAAGTTACATTTTAAAAAAACAGGGGCGTACCTAGAGGCTTTCAATCTAGGCAACGGCCTAGGGCCTCCATAAAAACAGAGGCCACCAAAGTTTTTAAAAATATTTATATATCATATGTGTATTACTCTAATAGACCCAAGTAATTAAAACAAAAATGATATTTATTGCAAGAACCAATTTAAAAAAAAGAGACCTAAATCCAACTCTAAGCAATATGCAATTTATATTTAATTTAGGCCGTCATCGTCATACTCACTGTTGGTGCATATGTCTGTCGACTTCATCTTGTATCGAGTCTTGTAATAGAATTGATAAACATAGACACGTAGATCGAGAAAAATGGGAAACAGTACGGAACAGACCAGTTCGTACGAAATGGCAGTTCATGCGAACTGGACTAGACCAGTTTGTGCGAACTGGCACATGCTGTTCCATACGAACTGGAATCCCTATAAATACTAGGTCGTGTCATTTCATTTGTAACTTTGGATTCCGGTAGCGAAGCTCTGCCGAAGTGTCTCCAGGCTGTAAAACGATTCCGAAATCAATACAAGAGATAGTTAAAGTGATTCTTTATGCATATCAAGCTGATTCAACATCAATACGTCTGTTTCCGCCTCTCGTATTGATCAAAAACTCTTCTGAACGACTCGTTTTGGTCGAATCTCGATCCTACAAGTGGTATCAGAGCTCAGGAGGAAGAGTTCTTATTGATTCAGCTTGATTTCATCCGAAAATCTCACTTCTACTCATTTTCTTCACATTTTTCAAAATTAAAAGAGATTTCACGGTTAAAATGAACTGATTTTCACATATTACACGCGAAACACTGATTTAATCAATCCGTGAAAATATTAGACCTTAATTCATCTTAAAACTTAATCAATTTGACAAAATACCATCAGATTGTTCGACATGAACTCAGTTCGCACGATCTAAGACATCCAGTTCGCACGGTGTGGACCTTCACTTCGCACGAGGAGACATCAGGTCGCTTGAAACTTGATCAGTTCACATGAAATATCACCAGTTCGCACGAAGTGAGTGGATAATTGCAGTTCGCACGAAGTAGTGTATTGCAGTTCGTACGAAGTGAAGAAAAATTGACCGGTTCGCACAAAGTGACTTCTTAGTTCGCACGAATTGATACATTGTCAGTTCGCACGGATTGATACATTGATAGTTCGCACAGATTGACGTTTTGGTCTAGGTCATTTGAAATTGAATCAGATTTCATGGTTTGCTTAGGTTGTTTAAGTCACACAAGTTGATCAATTCATTGAAAACAGTTAAGATCGCGTGAAATTTTGGTTCGTACAGTGTGTTTAAAAGTCTTCAGATCGTTTGAAAATTAATCAGTTTGTTTGATCATTTGTAACGAAACATGGATTCTGAATTCTACAATGCGTTTGCTACGGCTCCGGGTACTCCTGTTACCGTTGCTCAGAGTGTAACTATGGAAAATGAAACGGGAACGTTGCAGAAACCTCCAAAGCTGATGAGCATTGAGGAATATTACTGTTGGCAAGAACGTTTCGAGAATTGGGTTCAAGCAAATCATCTAAGGTCTTGGGAGTGTATTGAAAAAAAGTATGTTCGACCTCGAAATGACATGGGAGTTGTAAAGACTATTTCTGAATTTACGGACAAAGAGAGAGACATGTACAAGGCAGAAAAAATGATGATCAGTTTACTTCAACAAGCTGTAAAAAAGACATTTTCATACTACTTCAACATGATGATACTGCATATTCGATTTGGATAGCACTTCGTACAAAATTCGAAGGAAGTACGGAAATGATCAAGAATAAGAAGTCTCTATTAAAGAAAGAATTTGATTTGTTCTCTAGTTTGCAGGGTGAAACTACAAAGAATCTTATCAAGAGATATTGTCATTTAGTGCGTTCAATGATCCGGTTGGATATCAAAAAGGATCGTGAGGAATGGGTTGAAAAATTAGCCGATGCTTTACCTCAAAAAGAATAGGGTACATATCTTATGATCTTGAAGAATACCGGAGAGTATGATGGTTTGACAATTGCTCAGTTCATTGAAAAACTTGAAGGACAAGATCTTGAACAACAGAAGATTGCTAGAATGAACAATCCAAGTGGTCAAAAAGTTATCAAGTTGTATTTCAAAGGTAATGTTCAAAATGTTGAATCAAGTCCGAAGATCTAAACCGCTTTCAGCGCAGAAAACTCATCTGGATCACTAAATCAAAGTTCAATTAACAACAATGGTTTTTCTTCATATCCGAGTGTTAATCCGAGTGTTCAAAGCTCAAACAATGGTAATGGTCATGTGCTACAATGCAACATCGCGTTGCATCATCAGAACGGTCAGAATTTCTCTGAAGAAGTCGCTAAAGGACATATGGCATTACTGGTTACTGTGTTAGAATCGTATGAGAGTTTGGTTGCAGGAAGAATCGGAAATCCTATGTTAATAAAAGAGGATTACGATCAGATTGATGCTGAGGAAATGGAGCTAATGGATATTAAGTGGTGTTTAGCGAGTGTGTTGAGGAGAGCTGAGAAATTTAAGCAGATTACCGGAAGAGATGACTTTCGTGATGCTAATGTTTCTACTTTAGATTTTGATAAGTCTAAAGTTACTTGTTTTCGGTGCAGGGAAAAAGGACATTTCAAGAGGGAATGTACCAATCGCGAAGCAAGTGGAGCTCAAAATCCATTCGGCAACAATGATTATCATCGAAAAGCGATTTATCATCAAATTGCTCAACAGCCACATCAACAATCATCACAAACTTCGCATGCTAGGAAGGATCTGATCGAAGAGCCACCAAAGAAAGCTTATCTAGTGAATCAAGATGATGAAAGATTTCCAGAGGGATTTAGCTGGGACAAATACATTTCGGCTGAAAGTAATTCAATGTTTAGAGCATTTATTGCACAAATCATTCAAGAACCAGAGTTGATGAAAGAATGGATGGAAGTGTTTGCTGATGATGAGAAAAGTCAAGATGAAGAGTCTGTTTCTTCAAAAGATAGTTCAGAAAAGACACCAGTCATTGATCAATCATCAATTGATAGTGATGATGAAGAAATTAATCAAATAAACATTGGTAAAACTCATCTATCTCCTGAAAGTTTCAAATTTTATTTTGCAGATAAATTGGAGAAGCTAAAGGAGAGACGAGCAGCAAAAGAAAAGAAAGAAGTAAAATGTGAGAATGTTGCTGAAGATGAGAAGAATGAACAGAGTAAAGAGGTCAAAGTTGTTGAAAAGATTGTAGAGGTCACTAAACCTTGTCTGAAATGTTTGGAACCATGCAAACATTGTGAAGAGAAAGATAAGAAGTATAACGAGCTCGACGAGATGAAAGAAAAATTATTGTTCGATGTTAAGTATGTTAAAGAATCATATGATGTGCTGAACAGAACAGTCAATCAGTTGGAAAAGACAAATTCTGAAAGGGAAGATGCTTTGACTATGATGAATGCAACAATGATGACTAAACAGAAGACCATCAATCACTATATTGAAGAGTATGCAGAGTTGAAGAAGGAATTGGAGACTGAAAAGATTGAGAATGAAAGAATCAGACGATTACTGCTGAGTTATTCAAGTTCTGATTATTTAATTGATAGAATTTATCCTACTGTTGCAGGTTTTGAAGCTTTTCAAGATAGGAAGACGGAAGAGAAGGATACTGGCAAGAAACAAAGTGCAAATTATAACAAGTGTCCGCCTCCGATCTGGGAAGGTTATTCTCCCAGAAAACCAAATGAGGAACAACTCAAAAAGGCAGTCAATATAAAGTTAAAGTCTGAAACAAATGATGAGTTACAAGACAACATTGACGTCACTTTCACATTGTCTGACACTGATCATGAGTCTGAGTTAATAAAGAAAGTGGTCGATCAGGTGTTGGATAAGGATGAGGAGTCAGAGTCAAAGTCTGAGTCAGAAACTTCGAGTTCATCAGTCAACATTTCGAAATCATTGGTCAAAAGGGTCTACAATAAATAATTTATGTTATCAAAAAATAATTTGAATGACAAACCAATCAAAGTGGCATATACTTTGAATGATTCAGACAAATTATATTCTGATGAGGAATTTCCGGTTAAAAATGTGAAAATTGAAAATATAAAAACAGTTTTTAAATTGATAGAAATAAAGTTTTCAGAAATAAAAGATAAAATGGGATTTTCAAAACCTAAATATACTTCTAGAGTACAACAACGTTTAAACAAGAAGAAAGGATTTGGTCCAAGTCATCAAAAGAAACCGAATCATAAAAGCAATTTCAAAAAGAAGGGATTGGGTTTTGATGTTGAAAATAATCAAAATATTAAAGATTTTAAATCAAAAATTGTTTTTGTTTCAGGAGCAAGTTCCGAGGAAGAAGAAAAAAGCTCATTCGGGAAACAATCGAATAAATCGTTCTTTGAAGAAAAAACAAAAGTTTGAGAAGAATGGAGCTAATCAGAAAAAGGAGACAAGAACCTGTTACCGATGCAAAGTTGTTGGTCACATTTCCTGGAACTGTCCAAAGGCAACCAACACAAAATAGGAAGTTGTTTCTAAACTCAAAGAAAAAGTTGTTGATAAAACTGAACCACCAACTGAAAAATTCAAAGTGTTTAAAAACTCAACATATGAAGTTGGTGAATGTTCGAAAAGGTTTTACAAAAGAAGGGTGAATCTTGATAACCAAACGTGGGTTGTTAAAAAATCTGATGTGAAATCTGGAGATGAATCTGACTCGTCAAAGTCAGAGGAGCCACAAGTTGATCTAAAGGGAGAAAATTCAGTTCCGCCAATGGATGATGTCAATTTTCCACCATTGCGAACTGAAAATTTTAAACAAAAAGTTGGTAAAGTGGATATTTCGAATCAATTCTATTCTGAAAAGAAGGAATTTGATGTCGAAAAGGCGTTTAATGGCAAAGTGAAAAATATTTTTGGAAAGATGGTTGAGGGAAAGGCTAAAGGGGTAAAGGAATTTTATGAATAAAAAAGAAATGTTCAAACCCCGAGTGAAGTTGAGAAGGTCACACCCAAAGCTGGTCAGGCTTGGGTGTCAGTATTCCCTACTTAAAAATCCTGACTTGCCGGAGCTCCCAAGTTAGTAATCGTGGAGCATGAATCGGCATCTTTCTTGAGAAATTCAAAATTGTTATATTTTATTTTACAAGTGGTATTGTTGATAAGTACCTACAAGTGGTTAATCAAGGTCATTAAGTTGAACTTGAGTTAACTTTCATTCAAGTGGTTGAAAAAGGAACAAAGTGATGAACAAAACCCCGATTCTACAAGTGATTTCAACAAAACTAATTTTCCGGAAAAACCATTTGATTAAGACAAACTTAAGTGTTTTGAAATCATAATGGGAAAATAGTTTGTTGTCAGGGGGAGTTCTGATTGTTTATGCCAAGTGGATGGAGAATTAAAGCAATTCACATCAGTTTGTCATTTACTTTGTATAGTTTATTGTGTTCATTTCAAATTTTCCCGGAAAATCAAAATTGAAACTTATTTTGATTTTAGGGGGAGTAAAAAATTTAAAAGTTTTGAAAATTTGAAAAATTCAAAAACATTAGAAAATTTGAAAAAGCCAAAAACATGATAAAAATAAAAAATGAGTTTTGTTGTGAAAAAAGAGGAAATGATAGTACATCAATAGACACTCACAGTACGCTAAAGAATTGGAAAGTTAAAATGTGATAAACGGTCTCACTGATGATATGCCAGTAGGTTTTTACATGCTTAGTAGATTGTTTTCGAGATATAAACCTAAATATAATGCTTACTTATCTCGTGGGGAACATCTCTCGGATATATAGATAACCCCTGAAATCTTGTTTGAAGGGCTTTCTATTTCTGACATACTAGGTCTTTCTGCGTGATGATATCTGGGGTATTATACCAGGACTTCTGATTTTGCGGGAGCATTAGCCTAGTCCTCGTATAATACTTTGCATTGCTTTAATCATAAAGCCCACCCTCAGCATAAAAAATGATGAAACATTGAAAAATGCTAATCATGTGCTGTTGAAGAAAAGATTCTCTAAAGGGAACACGCCTAAAGTCGAACCATCATCTCTCTGATTTTGCGGAAGCAATAGCCTGAGCTCTCATGGTCTCGCATTTAACCCCTTACAGATATCATTAGTGTACATTCACCTGTAAGACTGAATATAGGAGTCTGGATACGGGAGTATATTCTGAGGTGGGACACGCGAATAAGTTTAAGTCCGTTAAAACACTAATCCGTATCTCGAAACAATTGAACTTTGTGTGAAAATTTAAGTGGATCAGTATACTGACAATCTACGTGAATCGTTTAGAACTTAAAGTGTTTAAAGCTCAACGGTGCTAGTGTTTTGTCAAAAACTGATATGATACTCTTACACAAACTCACAAAAATATTGTTTGTAAATATTTCTTTACTGCTTTTCATTAAAAACAAAAATCCAAAAAGATTGTGTTTTAGCTTAAAATTTTGAAAATTCAAAAAGATTTTATTTCAATTTATTTTCGACAACTGATGTTGAAAAGCTGATTTTCAAAATTCCGAGTGCTAAACATGATGAACAACAGTGGGTTGGAAGAGTTTGTTTAAAAAGTAAAATGTTTTTGAAATGATTAAATGGTTCATTAATTTGTAATGCAAATTTGAGTGTTTTAAATACAAGTGGTTTATTTGAGAATGTTAAACGATATCTACAAGTGATTTCTAAAATTGTTAAATCTTATAACTTGTGAGATTTACTTTTGGGTAGAGTTTTGTGCAGATCCCCGTGTCTAAGCCTGAGCAGAGTTTGAGCCAGGACACGATCTTGGAATGATTGCTATGTCAGATTGCGATCCCGGAACAACTTAAGGGGGAGCCTGTTAGCAAAGGGGAGTCTGAAGATTGAAAGAGAAAGATTAAGGATGCTAACAGAGAAAGACATTTTGGAAAGAGCGAGAAGACTGATCAAGACTGAAGATTCTTCATACTAAAGACTCGACACCGAAGACTTCGTCAACATCCAAGGGGGAGTCTGTTGGTGCATATGTCTGTCGACTTCGTCTTGTATCGAGTCTTGTAATAGAATTGATAAACATAGACACGTAGATCGAGAAAATCGGGAAACAGTAAGGAACAGACCAGTTCGTGCGAACTGGAACATGCTGTTCCATACGAACTGGAATCCCTATAAATACTAGGTCGTGTCATTTCATTTGTAACTTTGGATTCCGGTAGCGAAGCTCTGCCGAAGTGTCTCCAGGCTGTAAAACAATTCTGAAATCAATACAAGAGATAGTTAAAGTGATTCTTTGTGCATATCAAGCTGATTCAACATCAATACGTCTGTTTCCGCCTCTCGTATTGATAAAAAAACTCTTCTGAACGACTCGTTTTGGTCGAATCTCGATCCTACACTCACTAACTGTAACGTCGCACATGACTGTTCTGCTCAATGGTATCGCCAATTGAGGAAAAATTAGAGCCGTATTAGGGAAAATTATTGGTGTCACATGTATAGGTTGAGTAAATTTAATTTTAACGTCGCACATGACTGTTTACATTATATTAATTTATATTTAGTGTATGTCTCTTTTTTTAATTTGAAGATAAATAATTTTGAAATCTAATAAATATTTCAAAAGACTATATTATCTCCTATACGAATTGTTTAAATTTATATTACATTTTATTTTATAATTATCTTTTAATTAATACTAATTATAATCAAGTAGGAGATAGAGATGAGAAAACTAAAAAAATAGATGATTTCAATGAATGACATGTGTCCACTCATTGGTTTCTTTTATTATATAGTATAGATCGTATTAGATTAAAGACTATAAAATTTTAAGATTTAATTTAGTGGTATACTTTTCTTTCTATAAAATCTTAGGATATTAGAGATTATAAAAGATGATGGAAGTTATTTTTTTTACGGTTAATGAATCTTCTAAATGGGGTACTTGCGAAATTCATTACATCGGAAAACACTCGTCTCCAAATCGGGAAAAACACTCACCTAGAGTTGAAGCTCGAGAACACTCACCCGAAGGCACGACATAGTGGTGAGGTAAAAGCTGCTCAGTTCAAGTATCGAACAAGTAATTTTCGCGTTGTCTCTCATCATCACCAGGGGTGTCGTAGAAACTAATGGGGAAGGCAGGAATCGAACCTGGGTGTATTTCTAGTTCAAATTTAAAAGAAATTAATTTTTGTAACACTTATTTGCTTTATTTGATCGTTTTTTTCTTTCATGCATATGTAACTTTCTATTAATTAGAGTTATGTCACTAAAACAATCTTTACACCAAATTTGTGAACATCTCAATAAAGTTTGACAGAAATATACGAAAAACTGAGATGACATATCATTGAAATGAATATTCAAATATAACCCAAGGTTAGTTGATTCGTTGAGAATATCTTTAATTATTGCCATTGGAAGCTTTCGAATTTAGAAGCAATTGGTTCTTTAGTTATCCACTACGTTAACTTGTCTAGAGTATGCATTAAATTTGTTAACTTAAAGCAACATATGAAGTTTTAATAAGCACAATTTTACACAAAATACACATTTTAAACTTTCCATTCCAAAACATTATTGAATACCTCTAAACACACCATGAAGTGTTCATGTGTTCATAAGAGCTATTTAACATTAATTTGGTGTCTTACATACCAATTTCTCAAAAATTTATATTGGTTTGTTCTTGAGCCATTTCAATCAAAATTTTGTTTGATTATACAATAAGACACTTTTAACAAGTTCTAAACACTATTTGTAACATGTATAAGATTTTATAAATGACTAAATGGGCCTAGAATCAATATTACCATAGTTCAGTCAAAAGTCAAAACTGCTATTAATGTAAATAAATGATAAAGAAAAACATTCTATAACACTTGTCCTCAGACAAAAAATAGTATGGGCTTAAATCCTTATATGTACTAAATAATTTTGGGTGTAAAAACTACTATTCAAAATAAAGAAAAACATTCACTAAATGATGTTTGATGCATGCCATCCAAAACCATATATCTATTACAAGAAATGGGACAATAGCGGCTATTGCTTGGCCACTATTGTCCTTATTGTCGTCACTAATGGTTCTTGTTGCCGCTAAAGGTGCAACACCTTTAGCGGTGACATGTAGTCGCTATTGAACCGTTGCTAAAGGTGTAATACCGCTATTGGTAGGGTATTCTTGTAGTGCTCAACTCCTTTGAATAAACCATCATTTAGTGAATGATGTTTGGATATATATATATATATATATATATATATATATATATAGGATCAGGATCATTACAGAACACTAATTATTGCGAGAACAAAAAGAACAACTCTAAATCACTAGATTTTATTATTTAAAGTTCATATTTTTTAAATTTTATATTTCCTACATTCGTATGTATATTATATATGCATGGAAAACCTTACATTTTTACCTATACTTAGCCTACATACATGTAGGTAATTTAACCTACACAGAATGCACATATGTGTAGGGTATATAAAAAAATGAAAATTTTTCATATTTTGTTTTAAATTCTAGTATTAGAAACAATAAATCTTTCATTTGTAACATTTTCCTTTACTTTTAGGTTTATAGGATTGAAAAAATGGGTAATTCATTTTGTTCTGCGTGTTCTAGCAATATTAAGTGTTCTCCATAGAACCTTCCCCTATATATATATATATAGGGGAATGTTCATTTGAGAAGAAATTTAATGTGAGAAGAAAAAGAAGAAATGACATATTAGTAAAATACTATTTCATTTATAACTAATATCATTAATTTTTCTCTCTTTAATTAATTAGTCAACTAATCATTAATTATTCTACATATAATCTACAAAAGCTACACATATCAAAATTTTCCTACATATACCCTACACATTATAGAATTTTATCCTACACAGCCAAAATTTATCATACACTCCTCGAAATATATCCTACACAACTCGTAATTTATCCTACACAACTAGTAATTTATTATACACTTTAAATTAACTTGTTTTTTTAATTTGAAAAAATATATATTTTGAAAAGGAGTTACAAATTTAATTTAGTTAGTTATTAAAGCGGAAGAATACAAATTAATGATTTATGTAAGTTTACCAATATACCATTATATTAAAATTAAATGCATATATTAAATGAAATAAAATGAAGCATTTTTATTGGTTGAAACTTTCTTCTTTTTTTTTTTCTTACAAAAAAAAAATTCTTCTCATTTGAACCCTTAACTATATATATATATATATATGAATAAAACTATACAAAGATATGTATATATATATATAGGACAAAGATCCGTTAGGAACCACCCTTTATTGCGAGAACCGCGAGAACCAGTGTGAACACAAACAATAATTCCTAAAAAAATCTAAAAAACGCCCAATTTTTTTTTTTTTTTTCTATTTTTTTTGAAAAAATCGCAATATTTTGTTAATAATAAAAAATAAAAAAAATTTTCAAAAAAAAAAAAAAAAAAAAATTCGAGTAACAGTTATCCATGCACATGTGCATATGTATGGTTTCTTTGTCAAATTCCGTAATTCATTACAAATAATAGTCAATTGCACTTTCATTTACACTACCACGTGTAATACACTACTTTTTACGTTAACAATGTTAGAAATACACATGTGCATCTATATGTATCAACAGGAAATAAGGTGTTTTGGTACACTACTTTCTCTTTCATCTATCATTCCATCCATAATACACAAGCATGCACATGTGCATTTTTGTCATTTCTTTGACAAATTCCGTAATTCATTACATATATTAGACAATTGCACTTTCATTTACACTACCATATGTAATACACTACTTTTTACATTGCCAATATTAGAAATGCACATGTGCATTTATATGTATCAACATGAAATAAGGTGTTTTGATACACCACTTTGAATACACTTTCCCTTTCATCTATCATACCATCCATAATACACTACCATTACCACCTACCATCCATAATACAATACCATTACCTCCTACCATCCATAATACAATACCATTAACTCCTACCATCCATAATACAATACCATTAACAATATTTTCACTTTATTACATGTATGTAAACACCATTTATACCATCCAATCAACATATTACATAAAAAATTGACAACTATAACCAAACCATCAACCACTAGATATAACTAACCAAAAAACATGTATATGGGCCTACTTCTCCATTCAAAATCACAAACTTTTTGTACCAAAACATGTTATATCATGGTTATACCTAATTATGCACATGTGCATTTTGAATATTGGTAATGTAAAAAATAGTGTATTACTAATGGTATTGTAAATTAAAGTGCAATTGTCTATTCCTGATAACGTATTACCGAATTTGTTGAAGTAATGATACATATGCACATGTGCATGGATAACTGTCACTCGAAAAAAAAAGTTTTTTTTTTTTTTTTTTTTTTTTTTTTTTTTTTAACGAAATATAGCGATTTTTTATTAAAAAATGTTAAAAAAAAAATTTTTGAGTGTTTTTTTGATTTTTTTTAGATTTTATTTTGTGTTCACATTGGTTCTCGCGGTTCTCGCAATAAGGGTAAGGTTCATGCGAGAACCACCCTTATTGCGAGAACCGCGAGAACCAATGTGATATAGGGTGAGGTTCATGCGAGAACCACCCTTATTGCGAGAACCGCGAGAACCAATGTGAACACAAAATAAAATCTAAAAAAAAATCAAAAAAGCACTCAAATTTTTTTTTTATTTTTTTTAATATTTTTTTTAAAAAAATCGCTATATTTCGTTACTAAAAAAAAAAAAAAAAACTTTTTTTTTCGAGTAACAGTTATCCATGCACATGTGCATATGTATCATTACTTCAACAAATTTGGTAATACGTTATCAGGAATAGACAATTGCACTTTAATTTACAATACTATTAGTAATACACTACTTTTTACATTACCAATATTCAAAATGCACATGTGCATAATTAGGTATAACCATGATATAACGTGTTTTGGTACAAAAAGTTTGTGATTTTGAATTGAGAAGTAGGCCCATATACATGTTTTTTTGGTTAGTTATATCTAGTGGTTGATGGTTTGGTTATAGTTGTCAATTTTTTATGTAATATGTTGATTGGATGGTATAAATGGTGTTCATACATGTAATAAAGTGAAAATATTGTTAATGATATTGTATTATGGATGGTATGAGGTAATGGTATTGTATAATGGATGGTAGGAGATAATGGTAGTGTATTATGGATGGTATGATAGATGAAAGGGAAAGTGTATTCAAAGTGGTGTACCAAAACACCTTATTTCATGTTGATACATATAAATGCACATGTGCATTTCAAATATTGGTAATGTAAAAAGTAGTGTATTACATATGGTAGTGTAAATGAAAGTGCAATTGTCTAATATGTGTAATGAATTACGGAATTTGTCAAAAAAATGACAAAAATGCACATGTGCATGCTTGTGTATTATGGGTGGAATGATAGATGAAAGAGAAAGTAGTGTACCAAAACACCTTATTTCATGTTAATACATATATATGCACATGTGCATTTCTAACATTGTTAACGTAAAAAGTAGTGTATTACACGTGGTAGTGTAAATGAAAGTGCAATTGACTATTATTTGTAATGAATTACGGAATTTGACAAAGAAACGATACATATGCACATGTGCATGGATAAATGTTACTCGAAATTTTTTTTTATTTTTTTATTTTTTTATTAACAAAATATAGCGACTTTTTCAAAAAAAATAGTAAAAAAAAAAAAAAAAATATTTGGGTGTGTTTTAGATTTTTTTAGGAATTACTGTTTGTGTTCACACTGGTTCTCGCGGTTCTCGCAATAAAGGGTGGTTCCTAACGGATCTTTGTCCTATATATATATATATATATATATGAATAAAACTATACAAAGATATGTACCTCGTTTCACAAATTATGTAGGATATATATATGAATAAAACTATGTAGGAAACTTCGCATAGTTATGTATTTCAAAATATCAAATTTCTCAAAATGAAAGTATATCACATGACTATATACTAAAACTATACAAAGATATGTACCTCGTTTCATAAATTTCTAATTTCTAATTACTAATTTTCTAAAATGTAACATGATTATCCCAGAGTCATACCCTACAAATCTTCTAATTTCATTTTTGGGTCATATCACATGTCTATGTACTAAAATTACAACTAGTGGCCTAAAGTACTTCCATTTTGAATTCAATCTGAGGACATCCTACAATACTTTCCATTTTGATTTCTTTCCGAGGACATCCGATCAAATATATTCAACACATAGCTTCATGTATTTTCATATATATAAAGCATACATTCTCTCAAATATAATAATCCAAAGTAATTATCAAATTTCCAGATGTAATATCTACTCAGATTTATGGAGTTTTCATGTTTCCAATATGATTGATTTGTAGATATGCTTATTTTTTGGATGATTTGTGTAGAAAAGTATAGATCTATACAATAACAAGCGTATAGTGACAAAACAGTTGACTGAAATCTTATTAGTTTAACCCAAACCAAAAACACCCCCAATACCCCAAGATCTTACGGTATGTAAGATCGAATACAAAAACAATACAAAGTACCAGATCAACTGATAAGGTCTGTCAGTCGATCAATCACCAGAGAACAACAATAATACTTGATCACACAGCATCGAAATACACGAACAACAAAAGAAATGAATGAGGTGAATGATCAGTAATGAAACCCTAGCCAAGCTTTTATATGTCTAGTCTTTTAACAATCCAGCTAGCCCTTCATCTTTTACAATGTTTACTTCTTTGGACCCTTAGCCTTTTTTTTCTGTACACTCAACACCCTGATTAATGACAAACATGTAAAAAGTTATAAAAGTTGTTACAAGTATAGTTATAAGTGCATAAAACAATCTCTTAATACACCTTTGCTACATGAATTATACTTTAAACATTATTTTCAACATGCCCCCATAATTCATGCAACAAACATATTAAACAAACCTAATTTCTCATACAAAACATTATGTTCAGTGGCGGAACTAGAAGAAAAATTTAGAGGTATCATAAATTTTTTACCTAGACCCGTCCTTTAGATTTTGAAGGGCCCTGTGCGGCTAGTAAAAATAGGCCCTTAAAATTTTCTTTTGCTTAGAGCCATCCCTAAGAGTTCGAGAGCCCTTAGGGGCTTGTGCGGCTAGTGTGTGTATATATAACAAAAGTAAAAAATAAGCTATTGAATAAATAAAAGTAATAAATAAGCAAATTTTCATTTTTATCTATTTTCGATTGAATTTAAATTGTAAAAAAAACTTAATAAAGATTAGGAAAAGTAAAAGTATATGATACAGAAACCTATAATATAAATGAATACAAATAAAAAACAAACAAATCGAACCAAACTACAAAAAGTACTTGTTATCTTAAAGTTTATAGAAACTATGTAAGGCAAATAGTACTAAATAAAAAAAGAGCAATAACGTCCTCTTGCTTTATCAAGAGAGGGAAGCTATTGCTCCTTTTTTAGTTCAAAAACTCCTATACAATCAAATCAAAGTCTTATTCATTTGTAGATTGAGCTTCAATAGTAACTAAGTCTAAAGGGAAATTATGAGCTTTACGTTTATGCATAACGTACATACCAAAGTTAGCTTAAATGATTAATTACTAAAATACAGGGTATTAACAGTGTTTTGTCTATATGCATATGTGCTGCACTAAAATCTCATTGGTAAAAATATATTCTCAACAAACATTAAAAAAATAGTAAACACTAATTAAATATAATGACAACTGTAAAATAATAAACACTAATTAAATATAATGATAACTAAAAAATGCATAGCATATCAGTAAAAATAAATGATTTGTTTTAAGTTAATCAATAAAAAATTAAAAATTCATCATAAAAAAATGAAATATCGAAATTTATTCTATTGAATGCTGTGTCCATTGCAAACGTGTACCATTGTACTACTTTTTCAGTCTTTTACTCTATTCGCACACGCCATTTGTCTTTTTGCACATCCAAAGCGTCGCGCTATGGCCAAAGCGGGGCGCTTTGGTCTTAGTCAATCGCATATATTGAAACCTTTCTGAGAATATATGCAAGCATAGGCTGATTCTTGTGGTGCATCATCACTTTTCGGAGGCTTGTTTCAAAGCTACTTCTAATCTCGGCGTATTGTCTATCAACAACATGATCAACATACAGTACAAGTTTATCCAGTGTGTTGCGATGACTTGGAAAGTGACTTTTTAGTGTTGCATGCATGCCCTCAACCCTGTTGGTCGTAGTTTGGTGAAAGTTGATAGTTTTGTTAATCCAGCAAGATACAAACTTTTCATGGTACGGATCCAATCAGGATTTCTTCAAATAATCAAAAACCTCTAAAATTAAAAAAACGTAAATAGTCAGTTTTTGTTATTATATAAGATTTGAACATAATTATGTAAGAAATACCCACGTTCACGGTCATCTTCTTTCAGCTGTGCTTCAAGGTTTTCCAAGTTATACCTGTATATTTCCTCGGTCGTAGACTCGCACAATGTCCAAAATGTACGTACGAATTCTTTCCACTCCTTGTCAGAGAATTTCTTCTTGCTGTTCTTATTAATATTTTGTTGAATATGGAACCGACAAAGATACTTATGCGCTTTTGGAAAAACTTGTTCACACGCGTTCATTAGCGCAAAATCCTTGTCTGTTAAAATCACGCGCGGTTCCATACATCCTACCAGCATAGACTTGATCCTCTGCAACACCCATAGGTAGTTCTCTGACTTCTCAGCGGAAATTACCGCACAAGCAGCCGTAAACGATTTGTTTGTCGACGTCATGCCTACGACCTGAACAAATGGCAGGTTGTACATGTTCGTTTTGTAGGTGGCGTCAATCATTAGCACATGCGGGAAGGCACACCACATAGTGAATGATTTTTCGTGAACAAAGAAGACATCTTCAACTTCGTTCGATATCTCATTCGTGCGCGTGTAATAAGTGTAATCTTTTTCGAGAAGAATGTTTTCAAGTTTTTGCATCAGAGACTTACCGACATTTTTTTCGGCATTGATCTTCTGAACATCGTTGTGTATATCTTTCGGAATAAGCTTTCTAGCCGGATTGTTTTTTGTCAGCGTTCGCCAGATACTTTGGTTGGGAATATCTTGCTCTGCCAGCTCCTTAACCAGTTTTTTATCCTCCGAAGAAAGCCTTCTCGCATACGCGTGACCCTCTAAGTTTTCAATAGGAGTGTGGTTATGCTTTCCCTTCGTCACCCCGATCCTCCAAACACTTCCGGATGATTCCGAAAACCTGATCATCTCGAACGGGCAGCCTATTTTCTTGCTACCCGTTTTCCTCTGTGTAGCTATACTCTTATGCTCCCCACCAAAAGTACATTGAAACCAAATCTTGTAATTCTCTCCTCTTTTATTCGACCTCTTAATCACAATGAGGTAACCATTGTCTTTTGCCGTGTCTTGTACCCAACGCACCAACTCTTTACGTGACGAAAAGGTCTGCGTTGTATCAAACGAAAATGTAACCGGGTAACAGCCTTCCTCGTCAACAGACACATCCTCCGGCTCACCATCGTCACCGAGGTTCGAATAGACTTGATGTTCAAAGCTCTGTTCACAACCGTAACTGTGGTTTGGATAACACTTCTGCTGTACAAAGCTTTGCTCGCCACCGTAACCGAAATTCGAATAACCTTGTAAGCTCTGTTGATAACCGTAACTGTCGTTTGGATAACACTCCTGCTGTACAAAGCTGTACTCGCCACCGTAACCGAAATTCGAATAACCTTGTTGTGCGTAAGGGTCCTCCACAGGGGTATTCAAATCCAGCTTCACCGTGTTATCACGATAACGAATGCCAGATACAACCTCTGCCTCCCTCAAGTTGGACGAGACCGGTTTCTCATACGAGTCAGAAATAGCGGTCCCCTCGTAAGAATCAGGAACAACTGACTCGTTAGAATATTGACTGAAAAGATAGTTGCTTAACCACGACATCGTTTTTTCAAGACATGTAACTAATAGAGCAAAGAAAATCGGCAAACAACAAAATCACCGAATGCTGAATGTTGTGTCTGAGCAGGTTTTTAAAGTGAAAATTTGGGGTCGAAGCGCCGCGCTTTGGCCATAGCGCGGCTCTTAGGGTTCACGAGACACCTGCAACCTCGTATCACCTTTATGTCTCTGCAACTTATGTCAGTCAAACCATCAAATCACCTTTTGTCGACCTAAGCGCCCCGCTATGGCCATAGTGCGGCGCTTAGGCGTGTGAATAATTTTCTGCGTGTGGGATTAGCATGACCCTTTAAAATACCAAGACATACATAAATAATTAAAAATAGCTATAACATAGGTTTTGACTTTTGATAGAGCTCAATTCATTTTCTTCTCTGTTTTTTTAGAACCAGAGGAGTTTTGAGGTGTATCCTAATATTTAGTTAGAGGTATCTTATACATAAAACGTATAAAAATAGAATTTTTTTGCATTTCGTCATAAAAGTTGAGGGGTATCCCGGGCTACCCCTAGGAGTAACATAGATCCGCCCCTGATTATGTTGAATAGTATTCAACCCTTTGGTAAACATGTCTCCTATTTGATTTTCAGTAGCAATTTTCCCTAGTTCAATTATACCACTTGCAATTTTTTCTCTCATAAAATGCAAGTCTAACTCAAAATGTTTTGCTCGTTCATGGAAACCTGGGTTTAAAGAGAAAGATATTGCATACATACTATCATAATACAATTTAACTGGCAAACTATACTTCACTTTTAATTCGTGTAAAACATTAAAGATCCGCATAACTTCACAGGTGGCTGAGCACATTGCCCTGTACTCAGCCTCAGCTGTAGATCTTGAAATTACATTTTTTTTTTTACTTTTTCCAGGAGATAAGCATATCTCCTAGAAATATACCAAACCCTGTGACTGATTTCCTAGTCACAATGCACTTGGCCCAATCAGAATCAACATATTCTAATAGACCCAAGTCTTTAGTTCTTCTAAACATAACACCCCTACTAGGACACTTCTTTAAGTATCTTAACAACCTTAAAGCAATATCCAAGTGTGATTGAAATAGTTTATGCATGAACTGACTCAAAATTTGAACCGCCTAACTTATATTTGGTTTAGTTAAAGACAGATATATCAACTTGCCAATCAGTTTTTGAAAACCATTTATACTCTTTAAAGGTTGTTGTTCGTTACTAGTTTTACTTGTTACAAGATAACTTTGTTCTATAGGGGTTGCAATAGGTTTGCAGCCCAAATAACCAAATTCATTTAACAACTCAAGACAGTACTTTCTCTGAGATAAACATACACAACCATCATAATATAACACCTCTATACCTAGAAAGTATTTTAGTACCCTAAGTCTTTTATTTGAAAGTTATCACTCAGGTATTTTTTTTTTTTTTACTTTATCAATCTCAATTTATTGTTTCCAGTTACAACAATATCATCAACATAAACTAACAACACCAAAAACACATATTTATTACATAAAATTAACATAGAATGATCACACACACTTTGTACAAAACCCATATTGATTAAAATAGATGTTAACTTTTCATTCCACTTCCTTGGAGCTTGTTTAAGTCCATAAAGGGACTTAACAAGTTTACAGACCTTAGTTTCACTAGTAGAATAGTACCATTGTTGTAAAGACATGTATACATCATCAGTCAATGAACCATACAAAAATGCATTATTTATATCAAGTTGATATAAAGACCAGTTATTATTAACAACCAATTTTAAAACAATTCTAACAGTAACCATTTTAACAACCGGAGAGAAGGTTTCACTAAAATCAATTCTTTCTCTCTGATTGTATCCTTTGGCTAATAACCTAGCCTTATATCTTTGAACCTCACTATTAGCTTTATACTTTTTTTTAATATACCCACTTACAACATATTGGTTTTCTCCCTTTAGGTAGATCAACCAAAGTCCAGGTATTTTTCCTAAAGAGAGCTTCCATTTCATTATTCATAGCCTCTATCCACCTATCATCTTTTATAGCTTCATTATAAGAAGTGGGTTTAACAGTTTTTTTTTCAAAGAAGTAACCATACACATATTATCAACAGACAAATTTGCATAACTCACAACCATTTCAATACCATATATTTTACCTTTCCATCAATAGCATAATCATTAAACCTCCTAGGTAAAATATTGTCTTTAGTAGACCTTCTTGTATCTATCCTATTTCCATCAGATGGGTTAGTCTCATCAACTGAGAGTTTTGTGTCCACTACCCTACCAGTACTAGGATTCTCACTTCTACTAGGCTCCCTGTTATTGTTAGAAACATGACTAACAAGGACATCTGAAGTAGACCCTACTGGTTGCTGATCTTCACAAGAACTCCCATGAGAACTCAAGTCCCCTTCTTCACCATTGGGAATAATTGTGTTCTCAGAACCAGTGGATGTAAATGTCTTAATACAATCAAAAAAATTAAATGATTTATAGTTGTATCAATTTCAACTTCTTATGTATTGCAACTTTGTGACTTAAAAGGATACACACTTTCCTAAAAATTGACATCTCTAGAATAAAACTCTTTCTGTCATCTAAACTTCACAACTTATACCCTTTCTTTAAGTTGGAATACCCAATCAAAACACACTTATTTGCTCTAAAAGACATTTTATTAGTTTCATTTAAAATTGCATTGAAACATAAACATCCAAAGTTTCTAAGATGACTAAGAGAAGGTTCAAAACCTTGTACTAACTCCTAAGGACTCTTACTTAACAACACAAAAGTTGGCACCCTGTTAATCGAATATACAGAAGTTAGCACACAATCTAACCAAAACATTAAAGGCAAGCCTCCTTGAAATAACAAGGCTTTAGCCATATTTAAGAGTAGGGCTGGCAAATCGTGTCTTAGCAGGTTTAACAGGTATCTGATAACACGAACAACAAAAATTTTAAACGTGAATACGACTCGTTTAACTACTTTATATCCAATGTCTATTAGACAGATCTATATTTTATGCACCTAGAAGGAGAAATAATGGATCATAACTTTCAAATTTTGATTATTTTTAAAAACGTAAAAAATCACATGATGTACTTTTCTGTTATCGTGTCTTAGCAGGTTACCTACAGGTTACCTATTGCCAGCCAAGAGGTGTCTATGTATAACAACCCTCGAAAACCGCCCTAAATTAATCCGTATGTCCGTAAACGACCCGTTTAACATTATTTTTGTTAAAAACAAACAAAATCCTGATTTTTACTCCCTCGCGGGCCGCGACAGACACACCCATGTGTCTCGCGGGCCACGACCGACCTATTTCATGACGAACACCCATGCTGACACGTGTCCGACACTTGTCGAGTCTAAGGTTGTGATCCTGAAACCCTAGCCGTAGCTAGGGTGCCCTCCTGGGGCGTGAGAGAGACCCTTAGGCGGGTCGCGGGGTGCGAGAGACCCCCGGAAAAGTGTATAAATGGAGCCACTCAGCATCAGTTCAACCGTTCAATCTTCTATTCTTTCTCTGTCCCTATAGTGCGAAAATTATCAGTTATAATACCCCTAAAACTCCGTTGTAAGTATTTTAACCCCTGATCACTAATTCGTTACCCTACCCGATTGATTTAGGACCCACCAACGAATATCAAGGCTCTGCCTGACTAAGTTCGTTGGGGTTCTGTCTCGTGTTGTATAGCTAATGTGACTTGGGTTATTTTACTAACACGTGTGCATTGTATGTTTTTATTATTAGAAACTCAAGATAATAATCAGGGATTATCACCGAAAAACCCGTAGAAATACCTATGTTTTCAATGTGAGTCATTATCTTTTTCTACCAAACTGTGTTACAAAATCTCAAATGTTTTCAGTTATACTTACAATGATTGAGTCTTTGTATTCTACAGTTACTGCCGGTATGTGGGGTTTTGTATACGCTACTTATCAAGCGTTGCTATTGGACAAAGAGTTAGCCAATAGTAATATGACCACGGCCATTGTAACTGCCAACGTGACAAGTACTAAATGAGTAACTGGGTAGATATAAAATTGTAATCGCTCTCAATACTGTAAAGTTATAAAAGCACATTTTTATAAACTGGAATGTACTCGCCAGTATTTCTTGCTGATAAAATATTTTTAAAATGAGTTTTAGGTAACTTAATGTGAAGCTATAAGAAGCCAGCTATGGAGCACTGAAGGCTTAAAGAAAGTGGCTATAAAGTTACCAAAATAAAAGTTTTTGTTTTCAGCAACTAGGGTTTATCCCTATAAACATATTATGAATGAAATATGGGTTTTATCCCATTTGTTTAATATAAAAGTTTGGTGTTTTAAAACTCTGAAATTTATTTCCTAACTACGAGTGTTTAAATTCCGCTGCGAAATAAACAAACACCGATACCACCGGCTCGTTGCTCGTGACTCCCACTCCCGGGGTAGGGGTTGGGGGTTGCGACAGAAGGTGGTATCAGAGCCACCGGTTTAAGCCATTTAGGTGTTCTTTTAAATGCTTAAATTTTAAACAATTGTGTTAGGAAATATCCATAACTTGTGTGTTATTCTGTGTAAATATGTATATTATTATTTTATACCATTTTGATAATTTTCTTAGTTTAAAGTATGAGTGATCAGGGTACCTCTGATGCTTACCGTCATCTAGCTCCTTCTCCCATGGATGAGGGAACATCCAAGCCAACCCCCGGATACACCGTCGATTCTGAGGATATCTTTGTTTTCAAAGCTAAATCCGAAGAACCATTTCCCCCTAATAAGATGTAACACCTCGTAAAATTGTGTCCAATTATGTGAAGACACGTGTCCTAAACCCTAAACATGTAATTAAGTTAGAAGGACTAAAGTTGACAAACAATGAAAATACGTATGCGGGGGGACTAAAAGTGTAAACATGCTAAATTTATGCCTCTGATTGACCTCACATGATGAACATATTCTTAAACGAGTAAATATTCGGACTTAAGAAGCCGTTTGTGAAAGAAATTGAAAGTTTACAAAACAAAGGGGTTAAACGTGTCAACATATTAATTCTTACCTCTGAGTGACCTTTTAACGAACCCGGGGCTTCGTAATGTTCGATTATACTCTCAAGAATAGATGATAATAAATTCAAAAGGTTTCAATATCGTTATGTGTTAATTACGCAAACTTTCAAGAAGAAGGGTTAAAAGCGTCAACGAGAAGAAACTAGTGTACTCGATGATCATTTAACGAAACCGGGCCTAACGGAGTTAGGTTATCCTTCTAAGATCACCTACAAACTAACTAGAAGGGTTAAATGTGCCTAAAATGAAAGATAATATGCATTAAAAGGTTCAAGGACCAAACCTGTCAAGTTTAAAACATGTTTGCTGGTACACCAGGTGGTCGCGCTACGCGATAACCCAGCCCCTCTGCCGTCGCACGACGTGAGGGCTCTGTTTTGACAAAATTACCTTGCCAGCTCCAGGTTTCTTCCTTGTTCACCACACATACCACTCCATACTCTCATAACTCGAAATCTAGTAGCTTTTGATGGTTTTTAAAACCACTTTGGACACTTGTAATCATCCTTGAACCTCCCTAACACATGGCATGATCCAAGGTTACCCTCTTCAAGTATAAATAGGGGCTTTGGGCAGCTTCATTTCCTTGCACCTTTCATTCTCAACACTCCTTCTCATTGCTTGAGCATTTTCTTGGAATTCCTGATTAAAAAGGAAGCCCCCTTGAGTTCAAGTTCAAGCTAGGACCCTTTGTAAGTGTCCTTAGCCACTCTAGTTTGGTTTTTATGTGTTTAAATACCGAAATTCAAAGTTGCCGCAAAACGGCTTTGACTTTCGGTTTAGACCTAAACGGTCCAGCCATTGTTCGGGGCGAATATGGCTACGTGATCGTAATTAGGTGTGTGTTAATCCCTCAAAAGGGCACATCCTAATTACCACGTTTACTTAGTTAATTGTCGGGTCAAAGTAATCAAGTAAAAAGTCAAACTAGTCAGATTTTTAAATAAAAATCATAACTGATAATGTAAAGGTTATGAATCATATTTTATCACTTAAATAACTTGGTAAATAATATTAGAACATGTCTAAGCATGTTCAACCCGACAATTCTAAGTTTAAGCTCGGTTCACAACCAAAAGTCGCAAAGGCTTGACTTTTGCTTTGACTTTCAGTTCTGCCCCAATTAAGCTTAATTCCTTTATGTTTTAAGCTTCCATTGTGACCATATAATGTTGTAGTATAACTCTCTGAGGTTATATTACATGGTCATTTGGAAATTCTGAATCTTATGCATGTATCCGTTATTATGCTTAATGTTATGCCCTTAGGGTCTAAAAATAAGATTTTTGAATATATGAACATACAAATAAGCTAGGTACTGATTTATAAACATGTCTAAATTATTTTGACACTACATTCTGGTCTCAAATTGATGTTATGAAAATTATCGTAAATTTAGCTTTTATAAAGATTAAATTACCCTTTTATGCATAAATCATGTTTAAACATAAATTTTGACATAAAACTCTTAACCTACTGTTATGATATCATTTTTAGGAATTTTTGGAATGATGGGTCAGATTAGATACTAACCTTAACATTGAGTTCTCGTATAAATTCTATATTTGACGATAATACCCTTTTTGGAAATAAAATGTGTTTTATATATGATTAACATGCAAAAC
Organism: Helianthus tuberosus; assembly: GCA_030545235.1. Taxonomy (NCBI): domain Eukaryota; kingdom Viridiplantae; phylum Streptophyta; class Magnoliopsida; order Asterales; family Asteraceae; genus Helianthus; species Helianthus tuberosus. The sequence continues at coordinate 166,185,946 of CM060369.1, read as the reverse complement.
CTTTTCCTACTGATCTAATATGATAAATAAAATATTTTGACCATCCAAGGCTGGTCAAAATCTCAGAATCACATAAACTTTGCAAATATCGTCAGTTTTCGACTTTTACGCTAATTAGGTGCATAGTATGGTTTAAAACCATATTTAGCACCCAACGTGTCAGGGGAAAAGAAAAAGGTCCCATGAGGGGGGGGACCATCCAGTCACACCGGACCCTCACACCGACGCACGCCTTCAGCGCCATTCAGCAGCTCCAACTCAAATGATGATTGGAGACACTCTTTAGAACCAACGAGACACCCTGTTTCGCTTAGCACTTCACCTTCATACCATCATTCGTTCGGGCCTGATGAGCCCCAACATTCACAGCACTCGAAGCATTCGCTGCATTCACACTCGTTTCACCACTCTTCTCACCATTCATCCCATCATTCTCATTCCCACCATTCTTACTCACAGGGTCACTTTAACCCTGATGATTATATTAATGCACCAGCGGGATATAACTCGTTGGACCCCGAGGACCATTTCTCACAGGATATGGACGATGATCCTAATCCACAAATGCCACCATCTGGGACGCCTACGCATCCCATTGATATTTCGAGCGGTTTGTCTTTTGCGGGATCTCCCTATCGACGTCCTGATACTTTTAAAGAATGGTTTGGGCAGTGGGATTTTGTTAACACCCCTTCTTATCACAACACCCCACCACAGCAGCCACATGAGGATACACACATTAAAGCGGTGAGTCCACCACCACTGCCAGCTGAGGAACCACCTCAGCCACCTCCTGAACCACCAAGACGGAGGAGGAACGCACGAATATCCGTGTGAGGGGGACCAAGGCTTAGTTCCCCTCAAACTTCTAGTAACTACCCTCCGATTCCCAAAGATCCACAAATGGGTGGACCTACACACACGATGCCGGAAATTGATACTACACCAGCTACCTTTGCACCACCGCCACCTCCAATGGGTTATGAAAACCCAATACCTACCTACCCAGATTCAGCTGGGTATAACCCGTTTAAGCCTTACGCTCCTGCCGGTTACAGCTATCCACCTCCTGCTTACGACCCATATGTCGAAGCAGTTAACTACAATGCTCTCTATCCCTCACCGTTTCCACCAGCATACCCAACTGGGTACCCCGTTCAAAGGTATCAATACCCTTCTTATCAGCAGCAACCTCAACCTCCACCTCCACCTCAATAACCACAAACGCAAGAAATCTTACAAAGGTTAGAAGAGGTTGAGCATAGGGCAGAGGAACGTGAAAGAAAGACCCATAAGTTCCTTAAGGGTCTTGCAAACTTCATCAAGGGAAAGAAGAAGTAGAAGACTTTATTTTATTTTATGTTGTAGTTTTAATTAAGTCCCTGCTTGGTCATTTCTTTTATTTTAGTCCCTACGAGGACTTGTTTCTTTTCTTAGTCACTGCGTGGACAATTTGTTTATTTTCAAAGACCCGTTTAAGGAAGCTTATGTAATCCTTAGTACTATTAATGGAGTTTTTCTTTTGAAATTCATATATATGTATTTATAACATCAACATGCAAATAATCATTTCAATTTAAATTGATCTGCGTTGATATTTCAAAGGATGTTCTTAAAGGTACAACCTAACCAAAATATTAATGGCTATAATAGTATAACCCTCTTAAGACAAAAATTCCTTGTTAACATCTAAAAACATGTTAACACTCCTGGCAGTGTGGCTTGAGAAACCACACCATCCTTCAAAGTATTAGACTCTTCCAATCCCTTTCATAGCCTAAGTGATCAATGCGAATCATGGCTAAAAACATCAAATATGATGTCTATACCAAAAACATCCATATGAGGTGTTCTGCCTACGAGCCAATGTATATTCATGACAAAGATGGTTATATTTTATAACTTCTTGTCCAAAAGGCGATGAACTATGTTCGACCCTTAAAACTTTGATCTAAAAGGATCAAAATCATATTTTAAATTGTCCTAGTGACAAGGACTTTTGTGCCATTTAAATGTCCTTCGAGACAAGCCTTCGTGCTATGTATAAAAATGTCTATATGACATTGACAGTTGTAACTATGTCCCTTGTCTAATAAATATAAAGGATTATATCCTGTTTAAACGCCAATAATGGTTCGTTTGTTAACCTAGGCAAATTATGATTAAATAAATTCAAACATATTTCTTTATTAGCCTATATGGTTTATCTATACCATGTCTATTTAATCATCAATTACGATGATTCGTTATATAATAACTAAACAAATTATTGTTACTTGATTGTAGCATTCAAATCATGGCTGGCTCCGATGAAGCTAATAGTCATCCAGCTAATGGGGATGACACTGCTAGAATAAACCTCACCAATGCTGAATTACAAGCTATTATAAACACAGCCGTTACAAAAGCTGTGAATGAGGTACTTAAAGAGCCAAGCAATGCTCATTCAAAAACTCATTAAAAGTCCCTCTCAAAGCCGCATACGTCAAAAAAGGAATGAATCTCAACATTCATCCAATCAGAAGAATGAACCCTCTAAAGAGATTGTGTTTGATCAGGCTCCCCGGTACAACAAGGGTTATACTTACAAATATTTTGTCTCTTGTAAACCAAGAGATTTCAATGGAGAAAAGGGAGCTATTGATTGTATGAAGTGGTTGGAAGAGATGGAAATAGTTGTAGATATCAGTGGGTGTGCCAAAGATGACATTGTTAAGTTTGTGTCATAGTCCTTTAAAGGCGACGCTTTGACATGGTGGAAAGCATTAGTGCAATCCACAGGGAAAATCCCTTTGTGTAACCTTTCATGGGTTAAGTTTGTTGAGTTGGTAAAAGATACTTACTGTCCACAACATGACGTGGATAAAGTGGAGACTGACTTCCTCACATTGGTTATGAAGGATTTGGATTGTAGATCCTATGTCACCAGTTTTAACTCAATGTCCCGACTCGTCCCATATCTGGTCACTCCGGAACCAAAACGCATTGTGCGTTTCATTGGTGGGTTAGCCCTAGAGATCAAGGGGAATGTGAAGGCTTCTAAGCCTACCTCTTATAGATCTGTTGTAGATCTGTCATTGTCACTTGCCCTAGATGTTATAAGGAGCAAGTCTAAAAGGGCTACAGAGGACGGGAAAAGAAAGAGGGAGGATGATCAGTCCCACCAGTCAAACAAAAAGAAAAAGGGAAACTCTGGGTTTAAGAAGGGATAGTTTAGTGACAAGCCCAGATGCAAGAACTGTGACAAGAGGCATTTTGGGAAGTGCAATTTGGATCCGCAAGCCAAGCCTTGTGGAATCTGTAAGAAAAAAAGGCACAAAACCTTGGAGTGCCAAAATTTAAAGGAGGCAACCTACTATGGTTGTAATGAAAAGAGGCACATTAAGACTAACTGCCCAAAGAACACCAAGAAGCCTGAGGAGGCAAAGAAAACCAATGCAAGGGTGTTTCAGATGAACGTCAGGGAGGCGGTGAATGATGATAAAGTTATAACAGGTACCTTCCTCCTTAATGATATTTATGCTAGAGTTTTATTTGATTCAGGTGCTGATAAGTCGTTTGTAGACCATAAGTTTAGTAAATTACTGAATCTGCCTATTAAAACTCTAGACATTAAATATGAGGTAGAACTCGCAGATGGTACCTTAGAAACCGCTTCAACTCTACTTAATGAATGCTTTATATCCATTAAGAATCATTCTATTCCTCTATCTCTTTTGCTAGTGAAATTGGCTGGGTTTGATGTAGTCTTAGGCATGGATTGGTTGTCACATAATCAAGCCCAGATTGCCTGCGATAAGAAGCAAGTTAACATCAAAACCCCATCTGGTGAGTTGATCACTATTCATGGAGATACGCACTATGGATTGCCCGACAAGGTGTCTATACTTAAGGCATCCAAGTGCCTGAAGAATGGATGTGTCATCTATATGGCACAAGTGACATTTGATGATCCGAAGCCCAAAATAGAAGATATTCCAATTATTTCTGAGTACCCTGATGTCTTCCCTGATGAACTACCTGGATTACCTCCTGAGAGACAAGTAGGATTCAGGATTGGCATCCTGCCAGGAGCAGCACCGATTGCACGAGCTCCCTATCGTCAGGCTCCGACAGAGATGAAGGAATTGAGAACCCAACTGGATGTCTTACTAGAAAAGGGTTTTATACAATCCAGCTCGTCACCTTGGGGAGCACCCATATTATTTGTAAAGAAGAAGGATGGTTCAATGTGTTTGTGCATTGATTACCGCGAGCTGAATAAAGTAACAATCAAGAACCGTTATTCATTGCCCAGGATCGACGATCTGTTTGATCAACTTCAAGGGGCAAGTTTCTTCTCAAAGATTGACCTAAGATCAGGGTATCATCAACTTAGAGTTAGAACTGAAGATGTTCCCAAAACCACGTTAAGGACAAGGTATGGTCACCACGAATTCTTAGTGATGCCTTTCGGGCTCACTAATGCACCTGCAGCATTCATGGATTTGATGAATCGAATCTGCAAACCATACCTAGATTTTGTTATCGTCTTCATAGACGACATACTTATATACTCTCATAATCAAGCTGATCACGAGAAACACCTTCGGTGCATTCTAGAGCTACTACAACAGGAGAAACTTTACGTTAAATTATCCAAGTGCGAATTCTGGCTTCGCGAAGTCCAATTTCTTGGACATGTTGTAAGCGAGCGTGGTATCCAAGTGGATCCCGCCAATATAGAAGCAATAATGAACTGGGAAGCACCTAAGACACCTACTGAAATCCGCAGCTTTCTAGGATTAGCAGGGTATTACAGAAGGTTCATTGAAAACTTCTCAAGAATAGTTGCACCTCTAACTACTCTTACCACCAAGAATGTAAAGTTTGATTGGGGTCCTAAACAACAGGAGTCTTTTGAAATCCTCAAGAAGAAATTGAGCAATGCTCATGTGTTGACATTGCCTGAAGGAGTAGAAGACTTCGTTGTTTATTGTGATGCTTCACACACTTGCATAGGCTGTGAGCTTATGAGGAGAGGTAAAGTAATTGCCTATGCATCACGACAACTGAAGGTGCATGAAAAGAATTACACCACCCACGATCTAGAGTTGGGTGCCATTGTATTTGCACTTAAGTTGTGGAGACATTACCTATATCGGACCAAATGTGTGATATACTCGGATCACAAAAGCCTTCAACATTTGTTCAATTAGAAGGATCTCAATATGAGGCAACGCCGCTGGATGGAAACCTTAAACGACTACGACTGTGAGATTCACTACCATCCTGGTAAAGCGATTGTAGTCGCAGATGCATTAAGTAGAAAAGAAAGGATTAAACCCATACGGATAAATGCCAAAGGTATCGAACTCAAAAATAGTTTGAATGAAAAACTGTTAGCTGCTCAAAAGGAAGCTGTATTGGAAGCTAACCTTCCAAATGATCAGTTGTCACCTGGAAAAGATGGAATCCTCAGATTAAATGGTAGAATCTGGATTCCTATCCATGGAGGGCTTAGAGATGTAATCCCCCAGGAAGCTCATAATTTAAGATACTCAGTTCATCCTTGAAGTGACAAAATGTATCAAGATCTAAAGGCCAATTATTGGTGGATGGGTTTGAAGAAGTCCATAGCCACACACGTAGCTAAATGTCTGATGTGTGCTCAGATTAAAGCTGAACATCAAAAGCCGCCAAGTTTGCTACAACAGTTAGAACTTCCCACGTGGAAATGGGAGATGGTAACCATGGATTTCATTACCAAGTTACCTAAGACAAGGCATGGAAATGATACAATATGGGTCATAGTTGACAGACTGACTAAGTCAGCTCATTTTCTACCCATCAAGGAGACTCATAGCTCTGATAAGCTAGCTCAGTTGTATGTAGACGAGATTGTATCTCTCCACGGAGTGCCAGTATCTATTGTATCTGATAGAGATACTAGATACACTTCTCATTTCTGGAAAAGTTTCCAACAATCTTTGGGCACTCGTTTGAATTTCAGTACTGCTTACCATCCTCAAACGGATGGGAAAAGTGAGCGTACAATTCAAACAATAGAAGACATACTTCGCGCATGTGTTATTGATTTAGGTGGAAGTTGGGATGACCACCTTCCCTTAATTGAGTTCTCCTATAATAATAGTTAGCATACCAGCATTCAGGCTGCGCCTTTTGAGGCTTTATATGGGAGAAATGTAGAACGCCTGTCTGTTGGGCAAAATTTGGAGAAGCTCAATTATCAGGACCTGAGATAGACCTAGAAACAACGGACAAGATTGTCCAGATTCGTGATCGCCTAAAAGCTGCCAAAGATAGGCAGAAAAACTATGCAGATAAGAGGTGAAAACCTCTAAAGTTTGAGGTAGGAGACAAAGTCTTACTAAAGGTATCACCTTGGAAAGGTGTGATGTGCTTAGGTAAGAAGGGCAAGCTAAGCCTGAGGTACATCGGATCATTCGAGATCATCGAATGTGTCGGCAGTGTAGCATATAAGCTAAACTTGCCTGAGGAGCTTAGTGAATTCACAATTAATTCACAATGTGGTTACCCTCTTCAAGTATAAGTAGGGGCTTTGGGCAGCCTCATTTCCTTGCACCTTTCATTCTCAACACTCCTTCTCATTGCTTGAGCATTTTCTTGGGATTCCTGATTAAAAAGGAAGCCCCCTGAGTTCAAGTTTAAGCTAAGACCCTTTGTAAGTGTCCTTAGCCACTCTAGTTTGGTTTTTATATGTTTAAAGACCGAAAGTCAAAGTTGCCGCAAAACGGCTTTGACTTTCGGTTTAGACCTAAACGGTCCAGCCATTGTTCGAGGAGAATAGGACTACGTGATCGTAATTAGGTGTGTGTTAATCCCTCAAAAGGGCACATCCTAATTACCACGTTTACTTAGTTAATTGTCGGGTCAAAGTAATCAAGTAAAAAGTCAAACTAGTCAGATTTTTAAATAAAAATCATAACTGATAATGTAAAGGTTATGAATCGTACTTTGTCACATAAATAACTTGGTAAATATTATTGGAACATGTCTAAGCATGTTCAACCCGACAATTCTAAGTTTAAGCTCGGTTCGCAATCGAAAGTCGCAAAGGCTTGACTTTTGCTTTGACCTTCAGTTCTGACCCGATTAAGCTTAATTCCTTTATGTTTTAAGCTTCCATTGTGATGATATAATGTTGTAGTATAACTCTCTGAGGTTATATTACATGGTCATTTTGAAATTCTGAATCTTATGCATGTATCCGTTATTATGCTTAATGTTGACCAATATGCCCTTATGGTCTAAAAATAAGATTTTTGAATATATGAACATACAAATAAGCTAGGTACTGATTTATAAACATGTCTAAATTATTTTGACACTACATTCTGGTCTCAAATTGATGTTATGTAAATTATCGTAAATTTAGCTTTTATAAAGATTAAATTACCCTTTTATGCATAAATCATGTTTAAACATAAATTTTGACATAAAACTCTTAACCTACTATTATGATATCATTTTTAGGAATTTTTGGAATGATGGGTCAGATTAGATACAGACCTTAACATTGAGTTCTCTTATAAATTCTATAATTGATGATAATACCCTTTTTGCAAATAAAATGTGTTTTATATATGATTAACTTGCAAAATCTTTTCCTACTGATCTAATATGATAATTAAAATATTTTGACCATCCAAGGCTGGTCAAAATCTCAGAATCACATAAACTTTGCAAATATCATCAGTTATTGACTTTTATGCTAATTAGGTGCATAGTATGTTTTAAAACCATATTTAGCACCCAAGACTTGTTACCTACTGAAATTATAAATAAATTTTAATTTTTTTACAGCAGGAATAAGTCATGAACTCAGACTTCCAATTATGTCCTTAAAAACATATGTGAAATGACCAAAATGCCCTTTCGGGGCATAGTTTGGCCATAAATGATATACCACACATATGTATGATATCCTACTATTATAACATCATAAAACAAATATTTTTATAGAATGGTTTTGTCCAGAACATCAGTTTACCTTTAAACCTCTTTTATAAATCTTAAAATGACCAAAATGCCCTTACGGTACTTAATTCGGTTTTAAATTATTTTTGGGCATATATGTTGACATCCTACTGATGTCTTAACATATTTTACGCATAATAATATATGGTACTTGTATATGGTTCATTCGTTTACCCGTTATGCTTATACGCGTTCGGTTCGGTTTATGTAACCAGTTTGCATAAATTAGTCAAAACGGGTTTAACCATATCATCTAAATTTCAAAATCCAGAATGTGTTTAGTTTACCCATATTATACAGGTATTCAAACTTGTCGGGTCTAAATCACATTCCATTCCGGTCTCCGCTTAATCTAGCGTTTCGAACCGTAAAACATCTTTATAACTAACCGGTTTAAGTCTTTGACTTAAATAAGGCCCGTTAGTATCCTAATAGGTTAATAAAACCTTCCTTACAGATTAAGTAGCTTCGGTAGAAGATATTTGCATAGGGTCTTAGGAAACATACGGCTGAGTAGCATCTTTGCATAACTAGCTCAGGTAAATACTTTTAACTTATTTTCCCTATACGGGCTTGAGATACGGTAAATTATTACCACTTGGTCGGGTATGGGATTATTTAGTCGGATTGTGATTTAAATAAATCAGCATAATCCGTTTTGATCTGTTTTGTTTGATAACATAAACATTGAGGGTTAACGACCGTGTCCTGGATATCCTCGGAGCATTTAAGTTATTAATGGCCATGACCTATGCAAGTGGTGTAGGCATACACCTGACAGATGAAAATGCTAAATATTAAATTACCCACAAGTTGGGGATAACTCCTTTGTGGGTTTTATAAGTGGCGAGTCAGTTAATCATGTGCGGCTTCCAAACCGGCCCCAAATGTATGACAAACATGTAAATCTGACAAGATTTTAATAAGAATTGTCCCAAGTTATAAATGATTTTGTGCCTTGTGCGCCTAAATCAATTTTCTTAAATGTTTTTAAAAGAGTGAGTTAATTGTATTTACCAGTGAAAACTGACGTATTTTCCAAAGACTAAGTGACAGGTACCTCGCGAAACTAGGCTGGAGCTACTTGGTGTCAATTAAGAGGATCTTGCAAATCCTTAGATGCCTGAAGTCTGTTAAACTCAATTTTATGTATTTGATTTTATGGTCCGCCTGTGGATCTCTATTACAATCAGTCTGTATATTCTTTTATTTTGAAATTTCGGACACTATGGATTGTAATAGTAATTAAACTTCTAAGCCTTCCGCTGTGCTATAAATTGTGTTAATTGACAATGATGATATCAACTATGTCACGATACTCCCCACCGGGCCCACCGGAAATACGTAGAAATATCAGGGTGTAACATAAGAAGGGTTGGTTTAGTAGAGCAAAATCGGAAAGGAGAAAAAGGATGAGAAACTTTCAACAACAAAGAATAGTGAATAGAGCTGAGAGAAATAACCAGAATCCAGAAACTAGACCCTTATGGGAAGAAGAATTGGATAGACAATTAGCCAATTTTCACATGTTTAGGAATGTAGAAGGAGAACATGATTTCAACCAACTAGCAATGCCAGAACTACAAATACTTCATTTATTCCCTAACCAACCCATGAATCTAGAACAAAACCAGGAAAACCAATTTCCAATCCCAGCCGTTGATCCAAATGAGATACATAGGATTCCAGCACCGGGCCCTTTAGATCAGTGGTGGGTCGAAAACCGGTCATTTCAGGAGTTACTGAATAACCCATACCCTTACGAAGAACCAGAACCACTTTACCCCGAACAAGTGCCAGCCCCAATGCCACCAATGAGCCATGAGAATGTAGCAAAACTTCGCCAGTACGGTGAAGAGTTGGTTGAAGAGGGAAACCAGATTCGCCAAATCGGGGAAAGACTCGTATGGAAATATGACGAGAACGAGATGCTTTACTAGAAACAAGTCACCTAATATATATATGTATATGTGTGTAATTTTTGTTACTTTGAAAAAACCTCAACTACAATAGATATAAACTAATATATATCTCACCTGTATATATATATATAGGGGAAGGTTCATTGGGGAACACTAAAAAAGTGGGGAACTGCGGGGAACCGACTCAAACGAACTCCGATTGGACTCATTTCAGCGGCGTTGGAACCGGCTCGTCGAACCCTAACTAAGATCTTTTAACCCTAAACCCTAAATCCTAACTCCTAAACTCTAAACCCTAAAGCTAAAAAAATAAGGCTATACCTAAGCTAAACCGTAAAATCTAAACTATAAACCCTAAAAGCTAAACCCTGAAGGCTAAACCTAAAGCTAGACCCTAAAGCTAGACCCTAAAGCTAAACCCTAAAACTAAACCCTAAACTGTAACACCCGTCTCATTATTTTAAGATTTTAAACTAAAATCACGCATTTGTTGTTTTTTTTATTATTTCAAAATGCATCATTTCAAAACTTAGTTATAAAACCTAAGTTTACATGGTTATGGTATTCTAGTTTATAAACTAACTAGTTTAAACATTCAACATCAAGTTTAGTGTTTACAAAATAAACATTGTCTAAAACAAGATTAGATTAACGCGGAAGCTTTCAAACTTTGTGTTCGGTTCTTGAATTCTTGCTTGATCGGCATCCGGAATGAGACGAACATCACCTAAGGTCAAAACCACATCAATTGTTAGTTTTGACAACTTTATAACATGTATAAACAAATTCCGGTATCATACAAATAACAAAAGAATAAAATTTTAAATTTTTGATCTGTCGCGCCACGCGATAGATTCCTTTCAATCCTTCGCGAGCCGCGAGCGCGCCCGCGTGTCGCGCCGGAACAAGTGACTCCCTTCGCGTGCCGCGGGGGAGACCGTTTTCCAGCGGGTGCAGGTTAAAATCCTGCACTTTTGCCCAGTACCATTTTCTTTCAATTTTTCAACTTCTAAGGTGCATAACTTTATATCTACTTATCCGATTTGCGTGATTCTTTTTCCTATGCGTTCGTAATTTGATTCCCCATCACATGGAGTTAAAATCCAAAATCTGGATTTACAATTTTCTAGGTTTTAGGGCTTCGGCTTAATTTTAATTATTAAACTTTTAACAAAGCTTTTGACTCGTTTATACTATCATCAAACCACCTTGTTTACTACACTCTAATTCTCGTGGATTTCTTATTTTAGAGTTTTCTATCACACGAGGTTCAAATCACGGGTTAGCATACATCATTGACCCGTTTATACTTATGCGCTTGTTTTGACTCGTTAAGGGTATTTAAGCGCTTTTACGCATAAGCCATACTCATTCATTTCTAACTTCATATTCCCATATTTTAATATCTACTCATATTCCGCCACCACTATTTTTGTGGTGAATTTAACATATTGAACCCATTATCCTAAGTTTTACCATTCGGTTAGTCATTTTACGCTAATGACCCATTTTTTTTAACTATAAACTTATTTATGCGTACCTGGCTCGGATCAACATATTGACCCATTTTAATACCTTGTCTCAATAATCGCTAATTCATAGCATCTCTAATTCATAAACTGATTTATCCTGTGTGCGTAAGACTCCACAAACACTTAGTAGACGTTAATTGACAAATGGTATCAACATTACCATTTGACCCGTTTGGTCTAAACGACCAAACATTTTGCGCTCATATTTGACTAGATCACCATTTTACCCTTTTCTTTTTCTTTTATTCGTTTAGGCTTACTTAGAAAGTAGCCATTCAAAAATCATTTTTATTTTTGCCATCCCATGACCAAATTACAATTTCACCCATTTTACCATTAAACATGATTTTTCATCTTTTGATACGTTCCAACCCGTATCTTCTCGTGTCAAAATCATATTTTGAATATAACCTTGTCGTATTTATAATCTATAATTAAATTCATATCTTACGATAAAGGTGTAAGCTTTACTTACCTCGCGTCCGCGCAAACATCCTTCGCATCCATCATCTGTTGACCCGTTCCTTTCCAAGCTCCCACCTAGCTTGTTTAGAGTCAAACTATATCATAACATCCATAAGATGGTTAGATTGGTCATTCTTTACAATGGCCATCACCCTATGGTCTTTTTTTTTTACACACTTATCAGTCAAAACATGCCATATATTCAACAACTAGTTTTATACCATAATTCTTTTCATTCACTAACCGTTTGACCCGTTAGCGAAGTTACTTATAGAAACTAGTTAGTAAGTGATTTTAAACACTTTAAGAACGTCACATAAAGTGTTATTTGTTCCCAACAATCAATACTTCATGCCTAAAGCAAGTATTTACAATCCTATGCCTTTTTCTTGGTTAATAAGAACATTATTAATGTGCAGCGATTTTGTATTCAGCTGCTGTAATTGACCATTTTGACCCATTTAAAAGCTGAATTAGATCAACATGTTCAAAGATGGATCGTAGAACTCTCAAATAGCTTTCTAGGCATATATGGTACGTCTTCTAACGATTTTTTTATGATTTTATATGATTTTTACAAAATCAGGACATCAGCTTATTTTTAGCCCAAACAGCATGCTGTCTTTTCGAAATAGCCACTGAATTCGACGTTTTTGACCCATTTAACATCTGAACCAAATCATCATGTTAACTAACGAAATGCAAATTACTCCGAGACCTTTCTAGGCATATAAAGTACACACCCATACGATTTTTCTGTGATTTATTGTGAATTTTTAAAATTCAGGTCTGCACTATATTATTTAAGCATTTCATCGAACACTTGGCGGGTTTCGTATTCAAGATTAGTCTCTAACCTATCTCTTGAACACCTTGCCCCAAATTTTATCAACATATCATTACAAATACACATATGTCACTAAGTGTTTGCATCAAAATCAAGCCCCTATGTCTAGTGTACATGAGCTACATCTATAACTAGCATCACAACATCAATGTTCATCCATTTAACACTTTAATTCAAGTGTACATCTTTTTATCATAAAACCCACTTAGCACCTACCTAATTAGTTAACCGAAACACTAATTTATGGTGCTAAATCACAAGTTTACATCTAGGGTTCGTTCCTAGACTCATAAACATCACAATTTCACTATAACATCCAACATTCACACTAATTTTCATTCATGCATGATTATCACAAATTTCAAAATATCACCAAACTATGAATTTCGAAATACCTCATGATTCCCATGATTAGGTGATCGTTATTATATGTTCAATTCCGAATTCGGGCTTCAATTAGCCTTTCAATTTGAAGTAAATGGTTGAACTAGGGTTATACCCTTTATTCGCCCCTGATGATCGATCTCTACACACACTTTATGTGTGTGTAGTGTTTTAAATTTGTGTTTATAAAACACTACTTTCTCTTTTTACAACTTTGGTCCCTCAAGTTTAGTCTTGATTGTTTAAGACTCTATTTCCATGTTTTTATTACTTGTTTACATATTAATAACCAAGTGAATTTATTCCTAGTTATTTTATTTTACGGGTTAATTTTTACCACCTACGGTACTTTACCCGTCTTTTTTTGTATTAACGGGGTTTGGTTACCAAAACCGTTTTCGGGGTGTTACATAAACCCTAAAGCTAAACCCTAAGGCTAAACCCTAAAAGCCAAACCCTAATATATTTAGGGTTTAGGGGTTATTATTTAGGGTTTAGGGTTAAGAGATCTTAGTTAGGGTTCGACGAGGCGGTTCCAACGCCGCTGAAATGAGTCCAATCGGACTTCGTTTGAGTCTGTTCCCCACTGTTCTCCACTTTTTTAGTGTTTCCCAATGAACCTCACAATATATATATATCGATGCATAACTACTTGTGTTTAAATTCCAGTTGTAATTTGTAATAGATGCATGGAAAGAGTTAAGTCACAATGATCGACGTTTTTGGTTCAATATGCTTGAGTGTTTTGTTATTTAATTTATTCTGTGATATTAATACCTGATAAATGTTTACAATCCAGATGTCAAACGAAGTAAATCAGGAAATCCAGAATAACAATAATAACGAGAACCAAGTTGATAAAAGTGCGATCGAACATATAGTAGCCCAAGGAATCTAAGATGATATGCCCTATATTATCGACACTATTAAAAAGACAGAAAATAATGAATCCGTAATCGGAAGTAAATGTGCACCCACTGAGCCAAATCACAGCGTGAATGGAAATCACAGATTATTTATCCAAGCTCCGATTCCAAAAAAAGAGAAGAACCATCTCATATGGTTGTTCTTATAAAGAATTCTTATCATGCAAACCAATAGAATTCTCAGGCAATGAAGTTGCCATTTCAACCTTGCGCTGGATAGAAAAGACAAAAGCAGTTTTAAAGATAAGTAAATGTGCAGATGAAGATAAGATCATGTATGCTTCTAATCTTTTTAAGAATGCCGCCTTAGAGTGGTGGAATACCATTCTTCACTGTCACGGCCCCAGCCCCGGTTTGACCCGGTCAGGAGCCGCGGGACAGGAACCTGTGGTATCAATGATGCGACAATGGAAGATTTTTAACAGGTTCTTTTTAAAACTTGAAATGCCCAATTATTTTATTTCATAACTCGGGATAAACCCTGGTAATTTACAATAGAGTAATTTCACAAGTAAATTCCCTGATTTATTAAAACATGTTTATTCATTTTTAACTGAGCCACCTCTTCAAGCTTGTTAGTGCTCCTTAGCACGTTTTCCTTGATTTACAGCAGGGAAATGCTGGCGAGTCATTCAAGTTTGATAAAATGACACATAGTTATCAAGTACAGCATAAGAACGATTACAATGGCTTCTATCTTATTTTTATCTGGCGCCGTGTCACACTGTGTGACGATGGTCATACCACTATTGGGTCCTGTCACCCAAGTAGTGATGATTATCCCTGTTAGGTCAATGAACCTAACCGGGAGAAATTTAGTAATGTTCACAATACCCCACTAGCCAGTGATTAAGATAACCACGACTTACTCCCTGTAATTATAACATTTAAAAATACTTTGAGGTATTGTAAAACAATTGATAAAAAGAGAATGACTCACATTGCAGATTTATACGGCCAGAGTTTAGCCTACTGATTAGCCTTTTATCCTAAATTTAAACAACATGCACACGAACTAGGTCAGTAACTAATACAGCATTTACGATAACTCACGAGATTAAACCCTCACAACGAATGACAAAGTGCGATACTTAAACATCCATCGAATTCACGACGAATGACAAAGCATAACCCTAATGTGGGCAGCACTTAAACATCCATTGGATAGTTTCAATCGATCGGACATTGAATAGTAGCAGCGATCGAGTTATTACCCTGTTATCACGGCGGAAATTCGAGATTGTGTGTGTTTCTGGACTGTTTCTACGATATCTCAGTGTACGAATTGAATTTCTACGTCGAACCAACGCGTAATTGCAAGTGCCAATGTCTACTATATATACTGGAAAAAGGGCGGCCTCGCGTGGCGCGAGGGGTACTACCCTATCATAGGGTAGCCCCGTGTCTTGGTAGCCTAGCTGAGTTGGTCTTGCGTTAAAATTCATTTTACACGTAAAACTGTTAAGATAATATCAACTAGGGTTTACCCCCCCCTGAGTTTTAGGGGCCCTGATCCTGATTCCAGTTGTTCTGAAAATTTTCGGGTTTATGCAGAATCACTTGGGTTTCTCAATTAGGGTTTCCTTTTTGGATAAAATATAAGAAATAATAGTTTAGGTGAGAGTTGTTACATCCTCCCCACCTTAATAAAAATCTCGTCCTCGAGATTTACTGGAACAAGTAGGGATACTTTCGTTTCATTTCTGATTCCAGCTCCCAAGTGTACTCAGATCCTCTCTTTGAATCCCACTTGACTTTAACTAGCACAAGTCGCTTGTGTTTGAGAAACTTAATCTTTCTGTCTTCTATCTGAAGAGGTTTCTCAACGAATTTTAATTTCTCATTTACCTCTACGTCTTGAAGAGGTACTACCAAAGATTCGTCAGATAGACATTTCTTGATATTAGATATATGAAATACATCATGTACTCCAGCTAACTCCTCTGGTAGTTGTAGACGATAAGCGACCGGTCCTATACGTTGGACTCAGCTTTCCTTTCTTACTGAATCGAACAACTCCTTTCCAAGGAGAAACTTTTAAGAGAACCTTGTCTCCTATTTGAAATTCTAACGGCTTACGTCTATTGTCTGCATAACTCTTTTGGCGATCTCGAGTCATCTTTAGTCTTTCCTTAATTTGAGTGATCTTGTCGGTAGTCTCTTGCACAATTTCAGGTCCTGATAATTGACTTTCTCCTATCTCTGCCCAAGATACTGGAGTTCTACACTTACGTCCGTACAGTGCTTCGAATGGGGCAGCTTCGATGCTTGAATGATAACTATTGTTATAGGAGAATTCAATTAAAGGTAGGTGGTTATCCCAATTTCCACCAAAATCTATCACACATGCCCTAAGCATGTCCTCCAGGGTTTGGATTGTTCTTTCACTTTGTCCGTCTGTTTGAGGATGGGATGCAGTGCTTAATTTTAGTCGAGTTCCCATTCCTTCTTGGAAACTTTTCCAAAAGTGGGAAGTGAAACGACTATCCCTATCTGATACAATGGAGAGTGGAAATCCATGTAAGGATACTATTTCATCTACATACAACTTGGCTAATCTTTCCATGCTAAAGGTTTCTTTCATGGGTAGAAAATGAGCTGATTTGGTTAATCGATCCACAATTACCCAAATCACGTCATTACCCTTTATGGTTTTGGGTAACTTAGTAACAAAATCCATTGTTATGAGTTCCCATTTCCAAACAGGCATTTCTAATTGTTGTAGTAGACCTGAAGGTTTCTGGTGTTCTGCCTTAACTTGTGAACAAGTAAGACACTTAGAAACATATCTAGCTATATCTTTTTTCATTCCTATCCACCAGAAGTTATTTCTTAAATCTTGGTACATCTTATTGTTACCAGGATGCATGGTATACCTGGATTTATGGGCTTCTTCTAAGATTTTATTTCTTAAATCTCCCTTCTTAGGTAGCCAAATTCGTTTCTTATGGAATCTCCAAATTCCATCTGCTCCTTGCTCTAATTCTTTTATCCGCCCTTTCATTCCTTCAGCAACATCCTGGATTGCTGTTTTCTGAACATCCTTTAATTGTTCCATTAAATCTAATTGTAGATTTAATCTAAGAGCACGAACTCGCTTTTGCTTTTCATGATACTTACGACTTAAGGCATCGGCAACTACGTTTGCTTTTCCTTCGTGATACTGAATATCACAGTCGTAGTCGCTTAGGATTTCCATCCATCTCCTTTGCCTCATGTTCAATTCTTTTTGCCCAAATATGTACCTTAAACTTTTGTGATCCGTATAGACAGTAAACTTACTTCCATACAAATAATGTCACCAAATCTTAAGGGCAAAAATTATGGCTCCTAACTCTAAATCATGAGTTGTATAGTTTTCTTCGTGCTTTTTCAATTGTCTTGATGCATACGCAATTACCTTCTTGCGTTGCATTAGAACACATCCAAGTCCTAGTTTTGAAGCATCATAGTAAACTTCAAAATCTTTTGTTCCCTCCGGTAATGATAGAATTGGAACATTTGTTAACTTCTGTTTCAAAATCCTAAAGGCTTCTTCTTGCCTAGGTCCCCATTCAAACTTAATTGCTTTACAGGTTAGCTTAGTTAATGGTACAACTATTTTGGAAAAATCCTTAATAAAAAGTCTATAATATCCAGCTAAACCTATAAAACTTCTAATCTCCATTGCTGACTGCGGAACCTTCCATTTGGTGATTGCTTCTATCTTAGTAGGATCTACGTGAATACCTTCTTGATTCACCATATGACCTAAAAATTGTA
Organism: Helianthus tuberosus; assembly: GCA_030545235.1. Taxonomy (NCBI): domain Eukaryota; kingdom Viridiplantae; phylum Streptophyta; class Magnoliopsida; order Asterales; family Asteraceae; genus Helianthus; species Helianthus tuberosus. Next base: position 166,168,107 of record CM060369.1, on the reverse strand, counting down.
CCTCCTGCAGCCAAAATTCACACTTCGAGAATTTAGCATAAAGCTTCTCTTTTCTTAACAAAGTTAAGAGTACATGCAGGTGTTCAGCATTTCCCTCAAATAAGTGTGTCAGCTAATCCCAAATTTCCTTCGCACTCTTGCAGTTTCGGACAGCAATCAAAATGTCTGGACCAAGAGCCATCGAGAGAGTTCCAAAAGCAGCTTCATCCTCAGCTATGACCTTTCTGTCTTCTTCGGTAAAAATGCCTTCGAGTTTTGGAATCTGAGTCTGAGGGTCATCTTCAGTAGCGAACATGATAGTGTGTGGTCCATTCTTAATGCTCCTCTAAACATGAGGTTCATTTGCCTTACAATATTGTTCAAAGCTGAATTTCCACTCATAGTAGTCGTCTCCATACAAAAACCTTGGAACCTTGGTAGACGTGCCAATGACTTGATCGAGTTCTTGATGGAAAGCAAGAGACTAAGTCTGAATTGTAGCAAGGGTAGCATTGGCGAGATCAGCAGTAGTCACAACGCCGTTCATCACACCGTTTGGGTTCAACATAGTGTCCGAGAAACAGAACAGTGATACAAGATGGCATATCCGAGATGGTTGATCCGAGATGAACAATGGTCCGAGATGGTATGTTGTCTGAGATGAGATGTTTATCCGAGATGAAAGACAAAGAAAAATTTCAAACAGTTGATCCAAGATGATTTGATGACAATCCGAGATGGCTTGATGACAATCTGAGATGGCTTGATGACAATCCGAGATGATTTGATGTTTATCCGAGATGTTTGATGATGGTCAAGATGGTTTGATGGTGATTCAAGATGATTTGATGATGATCCGAGATGAAAGAAATCTTCAAGTCTGAGATGTTTGATGTCTATCCGACATCGTCCGAGATCCGTTGAGGATTATCCGAGATGAAAGCAGAAACGTCCGATATGCACAGAAACACGTCCGAGATGACCAGTTCTTCAGCAGATGCAAACAGAAACAGTACCAGATGAACAGTCCGAGATCAGAATCGTCGTGATATCAGATCCGAGCCAGGAAACAGGTTCGACATGCTCTAATACCAATTGTAAGTCCCATAACGAGATCACAATGATATCACACAAGCTTGAATGGTGGCGGAATCACACAAACAAGCAACGATTCAAGAAAGGAGATGAAGTAGAAAGAAAGATCTTTGATTAATGATTAATATCTTGCATACATAAGATAATGTCTAATACAAGATTCTTGTTTGATGTCATCAACCACCATGACCTAATACAAGATTTACTATTTATAGAAAGTGTTTTGGGAGGAGGCTCCCTAAACCCTAGGCTCATTACCATAAATTGCCCATTCCAATATCCACTAACCCACGAAGCCACTAAACCACTTAGCTACTAATCCATAAACCTTATAAGGGTCTAACAAAACCCTAGCCAAGCTTTTATATGTCCAGTCTTTTAACAATCCAGCTAGCCCTTCATCTTTTACAATGTTTACTACTTTGGACCCTTCGCCTTTTTTGTACACTTAACACTTCAATTAATAACAAACATATGTAACAACTTATAAAAGTTGTTTCAAGTATAGTTATAAGTGTATAAAACAATCTCTTAATACACCTTTGCTACATGAATTATACTTTAAACATTATTTTCAACAATTTGTCCTAGTTATAAGTGTATAAAACAATCTCTTAATATCATTCGCACGATGAAGAATATACTTCACACTCTGTTGTTAGAAGCCTCTCTTCCTAGCAAGTTTTGTGTTGAATCCATACAATAGAAATACACTCTTAGCATAATCCCCATCCACACCTTATTGTGCTCTTTTGAAATGTTATTTACCTCCTTCCCTACACACTAATACACACTCCTAAGTTGTTTATTTGGGTCATTTGGGTATCTAAATCTCTCTACACCGATCAAATCCTTACAAGCTTTTACCTTACTTCACCATGTTTGTACCTTGGAATAGGGCTGACAATAGATAACCTGCTAAGACACGATAACAGAAAAGTACACCACGTGATTTTTTACATTTTTTAAAATAATCAAAATTTGAACGTTAGGATCCATTATTTCTCCTTCTAGTTGCATAAAATATACATCTGTCTTATAAACATTGGATTTAAAGTAGTTAAACTAGTCGTATTCATGTTTAAAATTTTTGTTGTTCGTGTTATCAGATACCTGTTAAACCTGCTAAGACACGATTTGCCAGCCCTACCTTGGAAGCTTGGACTGTCTTCGGAGATATCATTGACTTGAGTTACAATGTTTCATGTCCTGTGTGTTATGTGTGTTTAACTTCTAACCTTGTACAAAAATTATTTACACTTTCTTAAGAAGTGTGTTGTGACTAGTAAAGTTCATATGTGGTACATTCCTTCAATATATATTTCTGTACATAAACATTTTTTTTCTAAAGATTTATGGTATTGAGTTTATATCAAGTCTTGAAACTCATAAGCTTCCAACACAGAAAGGACTCATATACCCTTTCCTATTCTACTAAGTTTCTAACTCTAACCATGGAGTGTATGCCAAACACAAGTCATTTCATATTGCTTATTTTAGGGGCTATGGAGTTGGTTATACAATATAGGGGTTAAACTTCACGTTTAAGTATTATTTGATTAGGATTAGTATATCTAAAAACTATAATGGTCATTTATTTATTTAGGATTTTGTAGTATCTTCTTAACTAAAAAGACTTCTAGCAAGAAACTAAAAGCCTCAAAAACATAACATAGAAATATTACACTTAGAACTGCAAAAAAACAAAAAACAAAAAAAAATCACACCACCTCAAGTCCTTAATCATTCAAAAGAGGGAGGATTTGTCCTATTTTTAATCCATAAAAACGAGTTTGGTTTGATCTCCTTCAAAATCTTTTGAAAAGAAGATGGTTTTTTTCCAATTCTGATAATTGTCGAACTCGGACTATGGAGTGTGTGTCAAACACAAGTCATATCATATTGCATATTTTATATTGTAGTGGATATGGAGTTGGTTATCTAGGTTAAACTTTACGTTTAAGTATTATTTTCTATGGATTAGTAGATATAATAACTATACTAATCGTTACTTTATTATGAAGTTTATTTTAGTTTTTTAATGGAAAAAGTATTATTTTATTAACTAAAGATACTTCTAGCAAGAAAGTAAAAGCTTTAGAAAACATATTATAAAAATATATTGCACCGAGAACTTCAAGAATTAAAATTTCATCATCTCAATCATTCAAAATAGGAATCCATAAAAACAACTTTGCTTTTGCTTTGATCTCTTCCAAAATCTTGTGAATAGAAACCTTACAAATGTGCTGTGGTTAGTCAAGTCCATATATTGTATATTCCCTAATAGATATTTCTCTATCCAAACAAATCTTCTAAAGTTTTGTCATTGCATTTATTTAGAAAACTCATAAACTACAACTCAAAATAAAGACTCACAAACTCTTTGCGGTTTATATAATTGTCCAACTCGGGACTATGAAGTGTGTGTCAGACACAAGCCATTTCATATTATATATTAGTGATAATTCATATAATTATCTAACTCCTACTATGGAGTGTGTGTCAAACACAAACCATTTGATACTGCTCATTTTATATATTAGTGCCAATTCATATAATTATCTTACTTACATTATTGAGTGTATGTCAAACACAAGCCATTTCATATTGCTCATTTTATATATTAGTGCACCAATTCATATAATAATCTTACTCAGACTATGGAGTGTGTGTCAAACACAAGTCATTACATAGTGCTAATTATTTAATATTATAGTGGCTATGGAGTTGTAATATACAACATAGTGATTAAACTTTATGTCTCTAAGCTATCAGATTATCTAGTTTTCGGATATCCGAAAATTCTGGATAGTCAATATTAATACCCGAACCTGTATCTGAAATTTCAGATATCCGATTTTTGGATACGGGTTCGGATATCCGAATTTATAAAAAAAAATCTGTTTCGTGCATAGAATAAAACTAAACATGCATTCGATTTTTCAAACTTCCAACACTAAAAACTAAAAACATTCATAAATTAACATTTAAATCTGATTATTTACTATTTTTTACTATATCTCAAACAAAATATAATGCTCATATACTATATATATTTATTAAAAAAATAGTTTTCTGATATCGTGTAACACCCCAAAATTTCGTATGAGTTAGAATAATAATTTAATCGTGATGTTTTAACGATAAGGGATGATAAACATAGATTTTTGCCATATCGAAAGTTTTATAAGAAATAATAAAATAGAAACCCCTTATGTAAATGGAAGTAACCAAGTTAGTACGGGAAATGGCTATGTTGAAAACACTCAAAAAGACAAGGGACTAAGAATGTAATTATGTGATGAAATTGGATAAAAAAAAGAGAGAATCAGTGTTTCTCTTGGGCTGTACGATTGAACAAGAGGAAGAGAGCCAACGGAAACCCTAGTTCTTCAAATCTCTACAAAATTGGAGTAAAAGGCTGGATTTTCAATGCATGAGTTAGGAATCATGATCCCTTAAGTGTTATAAGTATCATGTAAGTCGAATTTCATGTGGTGTTCAAAAAAATCTGAATCCGAAACCGAATCCGAAATATCCGAAAACCCGTATCCGAAATATCCGAAATTTCGGATATCCGAATTTTCGGATATCCGAAAATCGGATAATCCGAAGTTTCGGATTCGGATGTGAGTTTTTGAAAATTTCGGATAATCGGATTATCCGATATCCGAAATATTATATTGTTATTTTTTAAATATTAAATTAAATATATATAACATAGATGTGCTGGCCCTAACTTTATCACCCCTCTTGTACCAACCACGCCTCCACTCCCTCTCCATTCAACTTCATCCTCTGAATATAGTCTAACCCTTCAATCATATCATAATCGCTGCACCCTTAATCTACCTTCTTCGCACCATAATCCTCTTCTAAACATTGCAGTTTGCAGGCCGTCATCAACCATCTTCTCACCAGCAACCAATTGTCTACCGAGGACAGCCACCAAATCTCCTATTCCCGTCTCGTGGGGTTTGCGGCTTTGCGCCGTCTCCGTAATGGATCCAAATTTGAAATGTAATAAAAATACTTGTGAATTTTTTAATGGATCCAGATCTAAAATTAATGTGATTTTGTTGCCATTTTGTTTTCAAGATTATCTATGATTTCGTAGGTTGCCATAATTTCCCATGTATGCTTTTAATTTCGATTAATATGATTTCGTTGGCATTTATTTTGCAAAATCAGAAGATGAATAGATCAAAGAAAACAATAAATTTTGTTTGTATTTAAAATGTAGGAAACATTTTTATATATTTTTTGGATTTTTTATTTCGGATATCCGTTTTAATATCCGAATCCGTATCCGAAATTTTGGATATCCGAATTTCGGATATCCGAAATTTCGGATACGGATTCGGATATTAAAATCCACTATCCGAATTTTTCGGATATCCGAAAACCGGATAATCCGAATTTGAACACCCCTATCGTGTAACACCCCAAAATTTCGTATGACTTAGAATAATAATTTAATCGTGATGTTTTAACGATAAGGGATGATAAACATAGATTTTTGCCATATCGAAAGTTTTATAAGAAATAATAAAATAGAAACCCCTTATGTAAATGGAAGTAACCAAGTTAGTATGGGAAATGGCTATGTTGAAAACACTCAGAAAGACAAGGGACTAATAATGTAATTATGTGATGAAATTGGATAAAAAAAAAAGAGAATCAGTGTTTCTCTTGGGCTGTACAATTGAACAAGAGGAAGAGAGCCAACGGAAACCCTAGTTCTTCAAATCTCTACAAAATTGAAGGAGTAAAAGGCCGGATTTTCAATGCATGAGTTAGGAATCATGATCCCTTAAGTGTTATAAGTATCATGTAAGTCGAATTTCATGTTTTTAATGTTAGTTGATGAAGTGTGATATGTGTAATCAGGGATTTTATATGAAATTGAATATGAATACTAGATGTATTAGCATACGGGAGTCGAAATCATGCTTGAAATTGTATGTAATGATGATTTGAAGTAAAAACCCATTTGTATGTTATAGGATGATTAGAAATTTGTGAAACCCTATATGTTAATTAGTATGATATTGATGATTGAAGCAATGTGTTGATGAAATATTGATAAGTAATTGATGATTAAAACCATGTGTTCATAGCTAGGATGGCAAAAGATGGAATTACGGATGTTTATGTTAAACAATTGATAAAAGTATGGAAAAAAATGTGCTTAAGACACTTGTACATTATGCTGAATTTACGATACGCATACAAGGTGTTCGATGAAATGTCTAAATTGGTTTAGTTGTGATTTTCATGAACACTTGTTAAAATGATGTAATGTGATTATGGCAAAAAAATGAACGTGGTTAGTTAACGTCATAATGTACAATAAAGAATGTCCATATAATGAAATTCGTGAAAAGCTAAAAGTGTGAAGTTGTAATATATAGGCACGAAGAAGGAAGAAGGCATGGGTTATTCTAAAACTCAAGAAACGCAAGATCGCTGTAAGTTCATATGAACTTCATTTACCTTTTATGTAGATTTACAAATGGTAACTTTAGAACTAAAGCCTTAGTGTAAAGTGTATGGTGCTTCATGTTAAAAATTGTGATAATTAAAATATCGAAAGATGAATGGAGATGCAATGTCAATGGTCATGTAATGATTCGCTTCAAGCGGGTCAAAATGTTGGAAAGTGTAATGTTGGAATGGTTTATGTAATGACTTGTTGATAACGGGTCGAATTGACGAAAGAGTGTTAAAGATATGGCGTAGGTATCGATCCATTATGTAGGGGTTGATAAGTTTATATGTTGAATGTTTCCGAAATAAATGTAAAAGAGTATAAATAAATTTATGCTAGAATTGAAAAGAATGATTTACAATAAGGATGTTGACAAGATGATGAATTTTATAAATGGGTCGAATAATGACAAGAAAATGAAAGTCTTGAATTTTGTTTGGCTAATCGAACTAATAAATGTATTGGTGTTTTGAATGATAGGTAAATCCCACTCATGATGATGCGAGCTCGGATCGAACACACCCCACTACATCGCCCTTTATGCGCTTCCGGTTAAAGTCGTCTTTTGTAAATGGGTCAAAACTCTTTCATAATGTAAATGTTAAACTTATGTCTACGATGTTTCGTAAGTAAGTTAGGATTTTTAATTCCTATTTTGGTAGCTCGGTCAAAACACTTGTGATGAAATTTTGTATGGTTACAACCTTTATGTCTTTTGAAATTTGTCGTAGAATTTAGTTTGAATGATGATTGTTAAAAACAGGGAATTGTTTATAGTACGAACGGGTCATGCCCAATTTTTGTTAAAAATTAATATGTCATTATTATTATTTTCGAATGTGAAAAAGTGGGCGTTACATATCGGATAATGGGATTATCTGAAATTTTTGAAATTCATATCCGAATCCAAAAATTCGGATTTTCCGGTTTTCGAATAAGGAATTTTTTTAACACTCTACTCTAAACCCATGTGTAGTGGTAACCCACATAACCCCACATAACACCACATAATATTTGAGTGTAGTTGATTTGATCTCTTCCAAAATCTTGGTGAATAGAAACCTTACAAATATGTTGTGGTTAGTAAAGTCCAAATATTGTATGTTCCCTAATAGATATTTCTCTATCCAAACAAATCTTCTTAAGTTTTGCCATTATATTAATTTAGAAAACTCATAAACTACAACTCAAAATAAAGACTCACAAACTCTTTCCAGTTTAGATAATTGTTTAACTCGGAACTATGGAGTGTGTGTCAAACACAAGCCATTTCATATTCTTCATTTTATATATTAGTGCTGATTCATATAATTATCTAACTCCTACTATGGAGTGTGTGTCAAACACAACCATTTCATATTGCTCATTTTATATATTAGTGTTGATTCATATAATTATCTAACTCCTACTATGGAGTGTGTGTCAAACACAACTGTTGTTACAACAAATACGAGATCAAGGGTAGTGGACAGACAAGTTAGGCAAAAGGCTTCGAGGGTTAAAGTTTGTCTAACGCAGGTCGTGGGGTCCCCCTACGTTTGTTAGACGTAGGAGGAGGTTCACTAGTATTTGATGTTGTTTACTTGGAATCCTTGACTGAAAGAGATCCAGCCTCGGATATTTGTGTTAGTGAAGTTGTATTATTTGAAGTGAAGAAGAGAAGCATGCATGAAGCAAGTTCTCGAGGGAGAGGAAGAAAGATCAGAGATCAAGGAAGATCTAAACTGATCGGAATATCCTGCATGAATGACAAGGTTTGTCATTTATAGAGGAAAGGTCTTCTCAAAGAGGAAACCTTTGACTAGTGAACCTCAGTTGCAGTAGGGGACTTACCCATTTAGGGGTTGAAGTCTTCGGACCTGCGGGTAAAAGGGTTTTCTCTTTTGCACATGCCATTTTTGCGGCTGAGAGGAGAGTTGGTGGGTTATCAGTGATGTGGCTGATTACTGTGCTTGTTCTTTTTGCTGCTCACTATAACTCGCGGGTTTTGAACTTTTCAACCGTTTAACCTTTTAGGATGCTATGTGTTTTAGTCATATTATTAAGATTTAAGCTACCCCCATCATCAGCCCCCCAAGTCAGAGGTGTTTGGGGTGTATACTTCAAATGCTTTTGACTTTACACATTGTTTTTATTGCTTAAAGGCTTCAAGGGTTCCTGAGCAGTTGAGATTCTAAATTTTGAAATGACAACTGATGTGATGGGTGGCAGTTATCGCAGGCGACAGTTGTGATTACCTGCTGTGTGATTATAACTTCCTTTTTTATCATTTATCTCTTTTTATTTACACTTAATAACTTTCTTCATTATTTTCTTCAAGCATTCCATCGATCCCTTCTTACATTCAGGTTAGTCATCATCCTTCCTTCTTCATTTTTTCTGTTCTTCCTTTAATCGCTTATCATGGGTGCTCATAAGGACCTTTCGGTCAGTTATTCTCGTCTCACTCAAGAGTAAGTGGAGGCATTTTGCATTGAATGGGGTATTGGTCTAAAGTATAATCCGGTTGCACCGGGTTGTGACAAATCCATTGATCAATTCCCTTCTGGGTCGATTGCTTTGTACTGTCGCCTTTTCGAGTTCTTTAATCTTCGTCATCCATTCTCAATCTTCGTGTTAAATGTTTTGGAATATTATCGAGTCTCGTTTGGTCAAATCCATCCTCAGGGTTTGGCTAGGGTTTTACATTTTGAGGTTTTGTGTCGGGCCTCCGGCTATGATCCTACTTTGTTGTCATTTCGCCGGTTCTTCCGCTTGGCGAAGAACGGTGATTGGTTCACTTTTGAAACATCGAAAGTCGATACTTGTTTGGTTTCATCCATGGTTACCACCCTTGGTTCCTGGAAGGACCGGTTCTTTTGGGTCTCAGAGTCAATTGTTCCTTTTAAGATGATTTGGAGACACCCAGACGCTGTTCTCAATAAACCGGAACCCTCTGAGTCTGAATTAAATAGTTTTTTTCTTAAGGCCATCCGGGAATGTCCTTCAAGGGTTTGGCCTTTTCCTGAACATTTGCTAGTGTTGTTGGGTATTAGCAAATTATGGGATTAGCTTGATCGGGATCCGGTTCTTATGAGAAGTGGTCAGGGTATGCATTTCACCTGTTTTGCTTCTTTACATTCCTTTGGATTGTTTGCTTATATTTGTGTTTCTTATGAATTTTACAGTTATGTCTGCATTGGATTTTGTATAACAACCCTTGAAAACAACCCTAAACGCTCCCAAATACATCCCGTGTACAAGAAACGGACCCGAAATACCTTTGTGCTTGTAAAAATCAAGTAAAACAAGATTCAAGAGTCACTTGCGGGCCGTGACAGACGAAGACAAAGTTGTCGCCACGTGTTGCTTGGCGGACACTCTGAATGCCACGTGTCAGGACACGTGTCGACACTACCTCGTGACTCAGCAACCCTATCGCCGCCTCCAGGTCTCTCACGGGGCGCGAAAGAATGAAAGATGAAGAGGAGTCCATCGTGGGGCGCGACAGACTTCCCGATTAGCTATAAAAGGAGTAGAAGACGGCATTTCGACTTGTTCATTTTCTCTGATTTCTCTCTTAAACGTCTATAGGCTAAAACTATAGCCAAATATCCCCTAACAAGTGAAGCTCTGCCTCGTTGTAACTACTATAACCCTGCTATTACCCTACACGATCGATTTAGGATTTCCGTAACGCATATCGGCTCTGCCCGACTCAGTCGTTGGAATTCTGTCTCCTATTACACCCGATTGATTTAGGACTCCGTAATGCATGACAAGGCCTTGCCTGACTCAGTCATTGGAGTTCTGTCTCGAGTTGTATGGTTAATGCAATTTGGGTTATTTTACTAACACATGTGCATTGTTTAAATTAACCAAGAAACTATATTATCAGGAAACTATAATGTTACCAGGAAGCCTGTAGGAATACCTAAATCTACAAATGTGAATACATCTTCTTTTTGTCACCTTTTTGCAAATATATTTTTGTGAGTCAAAATGTTTTACTAAAACCTCAATTGTTTGAAATTGTACTTAACAGTAATTGAGTATTTATAAGTCTACAATTGTTGCCGATATGTTGGGGTTTTGTATACAAAATTTATAAGACGTTACCTTTAGACAAAGAGTTAGCCAATGAATAATATGAACCACAAGTCGGGTTGACAATACTGATTGAGTAATTGATTAGATTAAGCAAATGTAATTACGGGTTGCACTCAATGCTGTAAAGTGATAAAACTGTTTTGATTAAACTGAGATACACTCACCAGAATTTCTTGCTGATAAAATGTTTTAAAACGCGTTTCAGGAAACTTAGTGTGAAGCCAATAAAAGCCAGTTGGAGAGCACTGAAGGCTTAGAAAAGTGGCTATAAAAGTTACCTAAATAAAAAGGAGAATTGTTTTTAATAATTAGGGTTTATCCCTATAAATATATTACAAATGAAAAATCGGGTTTTGTCCCACTTGTTAATATAAATGTATTATCCGAAAAACTCGGGTTTGATCCCATTTATCTATTTTAAACATTTTGGTGTTTAACTCTGATAAAAATATTTCCTAACTACGGTCCTGATGAAACTTTCCGCTGCCAAATTAATAAACACCAATACCATCTGACTGGCTCGCGGCTCCCGCTCCCGGGGTGGGGTCGGGGGCTGTGACAGAAGGTGGTATCAGAGCTATGCCATAGGTCTAAGCCCTTTAGGTGTTCTTCCAATACCTAAATTGTGGGATCGTTGTCGGACCCGAAATGAGTCGTTCAGAGGCGTTCTACTCAAAATGAAAGGCAGAAACCGACATAATGAGTTGAATTCAGCTAGATCTTCACTTAAACTGTCTTGTATATTAATTCTGGTACGATTACAGATCTGAAGACACTTCGACAGAGCTTCGTCATCGGAAACAAGAAGATTACATCTGATATCGCTTGAAGGCTATATATAGAGTTCTGATTTCGCTTGAACATGCTTCAAGCGAAATACCATACAAGCGAAATAAAGACAATTACATTCAAGCGAAATGACATGGTTATTCCAAGCGAAATCACATATTAACAACTTCAAGCGAAATCACCCATTTGACTTGATTTCTCGATCTTCGTGCCATATGCAATGCAAGACTCGATACAAGACGAAGTCGACAGACGTATGCACTAACAGACTCCCCCTCGGATGTTGACGAGTCTTAAGTGTCGAGTCTTCAACGTTTTCAGTCTTTATCAGTCTGAACGTGTAAGCATCCTCAAACTTTATCTCTTTTTTCTTTTCAGCATCAACAGACTTTCCTCGAACAATCTTTACTCTGATGTCTTTAGACTCCCCCTTTCGTTATGCTGGGATCGCAGTCTGGCTTATTGAAATCACTTAGTCCTCAGGTATCGGAACCTGGCTTTTTGCTCTTTCTTCAGATTCAGGATCGACATCTGGCTACACCTGTACGTTCTTAACCCAGAAATAAATTTCACAAATTTAACATTTTATAAAATTTATATACAAACTCCCTCTCAAATATATCCAGAATGATTTATCAAAGATAGAAATCTCAGATGGCCACTTGTACCGAAAAATATTCAAAAACTTTTCTCATTTAGCCACATGCTCCCTCTCACCACATGCTCATCATGTTTAGCACTCGGAACTTTGAAAATCAGCTCTTCAACATCAGTTGTCGAAAATCTTTTTAGATTTTTTCAAAAGATATGCTAAAACACACTAAAAATCTTTTTGTATCTTTGAATGAAATGAAATGCAGTAAAGAAATATATACATACAATATTTTTGTGAGTTTGTGTAAGAGGATCATATCAGTTTTTGAGATAAATCACCAAACACCGTTAAGCTTTAAACATTTTAAGTTCTAAACGATTCACTTAGATTGTCAGTATACTGATCCACTTAAATTCTCACACAAAGTTCAACTGTTTCAAGATATGAGATTAATGTCTTAAGCACTTAAACTTAATCGCGTGTGCCACCTCAGAATATACTCCCGTATCCAGATCCCAATAATCAGTCTTACAGGTGAGTATACCACAGATGATATCTGTAAGGGGTTATATTGCGAAGAACCGTGAGAGCTTAGGTCAGAACTTCCGTTCAGCAGAGAGATGACGGCTTTGACTTTTGGTGTGTCCCCTTTAGAGGATCTTTTGTTTCAACAGCATGATTAGCATTTTGCAATGTTTCATCATTTTTATGCTGAGGGCGGCGTGTGACAACTCGTGTTTTAGAACCTCCTTGCTATGCTTTGATGCAACTTATTTGAACATACGTGACTAGTTAATGTACTTGGTATCAACAGAATGTTACGTTTATCATGCTATGTGTTATATATGTGATGTGAATGTATGTATAAGGTATCGCACAACACTATTCGAATCGCACAAGCCTTTGGGCTTTGGTCCTTCACCACTCTCGGCCCACTTGTGCACTCCAATATTATCCTACGTAACCCTTGTTACATCTAATTTTATCATCACATCAAACCCTATTCTCTACTAAATGTTGATGGCAATGGTTCTAGCCGAAGCGAAAACACTCTCATTGATCTAACCCCTCCTTTGATCTCTCGGTTAGTGCACTTTGTCTTTGATTTCTTTGGATTGCTTTGGTTTATGTATAGCATGTTTGTGATGTAAATGTTGAACATGAAATTACGTGAAGTTTGATATACACCTAGGGTTTCTGCATGATTGAATACGATTGGACGAGATTATATGATTGGCTTATTAAATTAAATGTTGTTGTAGGAAGTTCATGGCTGATGAATATGCATGTGACTTGTCTCGAAAATACAGCCAAAGTAGATAAACATTTACTTCATGAATTGTCGGCCACTTGTTCTTGTCTTGCATGTGCATTTAAGATTTGATATGATGACTGCAAGTGTTCTCGTAAATAGCGATTAGACTTAGATAATCGGTGACTTGCTTTTGATTTGATCTGGTATAAGTGAATTTGATTAATAGTGATTTTATTCGTATATGACAACTGTGCACGTTCGGATTGATGTTGGACTATCGTGATTATCACTTGAATAATGATTAGTGTGCTTTGTCAGAAGTTGTTGCATGTTGACTTAAGAATTTTGGTGATTTCTTTATTGTAATTCGATGAAGATGATGATGAGTTGTTATGCACTAGGGTTCATATGAATTAATAATGATTGATTGATTTGATCGATTAATTGTTTAGATGGAAAATATTTGATTGTTGTAACCACACATATGGAAACTGTTAAAGGGTTTAACTAAATTGCATGAGTTTAGGGAGTTGGTAACAAATCGCACAAGTCCCACACATACAAGTCAATCGCACAAGATTATGGGATCACACAAGAGATCCACGTTCATTTATTTTGGGCCGTTTAGTTATTGAACTGTTTATATTATTCGGGCCGGGTTTAAAGCTGATCGCACAACCCATTGTGGATAGCACAAGTTATGCTGATCGCACAATGGGATGGGCCGCTTATTTGTTGGGCTTTATCTCTCGGGTCGCACAAGTTGGACGTGTTGGTATTTGAATGCTACTGTTAATGTGTTAACATGTGTTATGTGTTTGCCATGACCAATACGTGTTCATAACCTGTTAAACTATGTGTAATCATACGTACACTATTTGAACCAAACCTGACTTGTATGGTAACCATGCTAGGACGTCGTTAACCACTAGCAGCTAGACTTGACCTTTCTGTGTATCTGCCGAGCAAACCAAGGTGAGTTCACACTAGCCAAGGCATGGGATTCCTAGGGGTTGGGAATGGGATTGAATAACTACTCGTACTACTATTACTACTAAACAAATTATTACTGTCCTCGGTTGAAGGACACATACGTAAAACCTACGTACAGTTATACTTACTACTGTCCTCGGATTGAAGGGCACGTACGTAAAGCCTACGTACACGATCTTAAGACCATCACCTCTATCAAAGGAAGTCCCTCAATTATCGACTTAATCGCCGAGGCCTAGGGCGAGCGGGTCAATAGTTAATAGCGCTATTAGGTTTAACAAACCTCACACCGTGCCAGTCGGACGGGCGTGTACTAATGGACTTTGGGCAAAGGGTCAATGCTGATAGACATTGACTTAGGGCACTTATTACATTTTCGTAGCAGTCGATACGCGTGGTCTTGTAATACATGGGGTAGCCTCCACGGCCGAAATGCCAGATAACTATCATGGGGTAGCCCCCACGGCTGGATTGCCAGAATTAATGGGTTAAACAACTTACGTTTTCAAATATGGGGTAACCCCCACGGCAGGGATGCCAGTTAAAGGAACTATTTTTTGAACAACTAAAACCAACAACCAACTGTGAACTCGCTCAACTTTGTTGTTGATTCGTTGCTACATGCCTTGCAGGTCATTAGGTACCCATGGAGCTTGCACAGGGAGGAACGGTCGTTGTGGGACATGGCGATGGGTGCCATGCTTTAAACATTACTTTATTTCATATTAAATGCTTGCTATGGGTTTTACAAATTATGCTTCCGCTAAACACTTAACTATGCTTTGGTTTTTGAACACCTTTCATATTGGTTGGTTGAATTATGTTTACTTACATGCTTGTTCAATATGATTGGTGGCTTGATCCTAGTCAGTCACGCCTCCAAGCGGTGATACTCCGCGTGTGGATTTTGGGGGTGTGACAGATTGGTATCAGAGCCATTGGTTATAGAGAACTTGGTTTTAATAAAGGAAAACGTTTTTGTTAAAACCAGACTATAACCTGTACAGTGCCCTACGATCCACAACGATGCCTCACTCCACGTGCAAGGCTCGACATTCTAGGTGATATCGTTTGTGTTATATTACCTACATGCTAGATATCGTAGAACTTTGCTCATGATATGCTTAACTAGTATAGCTACTGTTGCTTGAACACGTGTGTGCTTACTCTTTGCTGTCATCGCACTTTCGCGAACCCTTCTCACTCATGTTTCCCTTGATATGAAGATCATGTCTGGACGCATTAACATGACTCAAGCCCAGTTGACGGCTCTGATCAACGAACAGGTTTCTGCGGCACTTGCAGCCGCACAGGCAGGAGGTATAACCTGCAGTTTATAACTCATTCTAGGATCTTTAGATCCTACTCTCGTGAACCTATCCTTGTGTTAAACTATGTCCTTTCTTACACCCGCAACAGGTCAGCATGCTCAGCCACCTGTGTGCACTTTCAAAACCTTTATGGACTGCCGACCAACTACTTTTAGCAGCACTGAAGGAGCAATAGGTCTCCTCCACTGGTTTGAGAAACTAGAATCTGTGTTCGAAATGTGTGAATGCCCTGAGGCGCGCAGGGTGAAGTATGCTACTGGTACTCTTGAGGGTTTAGCTCTCACATGGTGGAATGCTCAGGTCCAAATGCTGGGGTTGGTTGCTGCTAACGCCACCCCATGGAACAATTTTAAGGAGATGATCAAGGAGGAATACTGCAGTCGTGACGACATCCACAAGCTGGAGGTCGAGTTCTACAACCTCAAGATGACGGGGTCGGAAATTGAGGCATATACTAAGAGGTCGAATGAGCTTGCTTTATTGTGTCCTACTATGGTGGACCCTCCAATCAAGCGTATTGAACTTTTTCTCAAGGGCTTAGTACCAGAAATCCAAAGTCATGTGACATCGGCCAACCTTGCTACCATCCAGGATATTAATCGTCTTGCTCGTCGTCTCTCAGATCAGGCTGTAGAACAGAACAAACTGCCGAAATGTATTAATGCTGCTACAACTACTTCAGATGCTCCCAGTGACAACAAACGCAAGTGGGATGGAAATTCGAACAAGGGTTCCACTTCGGTTCAGTTTCAGTCGCAGCAACGGATGAGTACAGGAGCCCCAGTCAGCAGTCTTTTGGTAATCGAAGTCAGGGTGGATACAGGGGAAACCACCCTAAGTGCAATCGATGTAATTTGCACCACAGCGGGCCGTGCAACAAAGATCGTTGTCAGAGATGCAACAAGATTGGTCATGAAGCCAAAGATTGTTGAAGCTCATATCCTGCAAACCAGAACCGACAACAGCGGCCACAAGCACCACAGAATCAGCAGCAACAGCAGGGTAACAAGGGATGCTATCAGTGTGGTGCTGAAGGTCACTTCAAGAGACATTGCCCACAGTTGAACCGGAACCAGAACCACAACCAAGGAAACAAGAACAACAATGGAGGCAACAACGGGGGTAATAACGACGACAATGGTACCAGGGGTCGAGTGTTCGTGATTGGTCAGAGTGATACTAGGAACGATCCCAACGTCGTGACGGTTTTGACATCGTCATTGGTATGGACTGGCTATCTGAACATCGAGCAGAGATACATTGCAAAGAGAAGACCGTCCGTATTCCTCGTTCAGGTGATGAACCTCTCATGATTCGTGGCGACAAGAGGGGTGTTGATGGGAGCATCATCTCTTTCCTTAAGGCCCAGAAGTGTTTGCGAAAGGGCTACACTGCTATTTTGGCTCGCGTTACTGACACCTCGAAGGAAGAGAAGAAGATAGAAGATTTTCCAATTGTACGCGACTATCCTGAGGTATTCCCTGAAGAATTGCCTGGTCTCCCGCCACACCGCCAGGTTGAGTTTCAAATCGAGCTAGCTCCTGGAGCAGCACCCATAGCTCGTGCACCGTATCGTTTAGCTCCATCAGAGTTGAAAGAGCTATCTACGCAACTGCAAGAACTCTTAGATAAGGGTTTTATTCGTCCTAGCTCTTCGCCCTGGGGAGCTCCAGTGCTATTTGTGAAGAAGAAAGACGGTACATTCAGAATATGCATCGACTACCGTGAACTGAACAAGGTGACTGTGAAGAATCGCTACCCTCTTCCACGCATTGACGACCTGTTCGACCAGCTGCAAGGGTCAAGCTACTATTCAAAGATCGATTTGAGATCGGGATATCACCAGCCGAGAGTCCGGATAGAGGACGTCTCTAAAACAGCCTTTAGAACCCGTTATGGACACTACGAGTTTTTGGTCATGCCGTTTGGGATGACAAACGCACCGGCGGTCTTCATGGACTTGATGAATCGAGTGTGCAAGACTTACTTAGACAAATTCGTTATTGTCTTCATTGATGACATCCTGATCTATTCGAAGAGTCATGAGGAACACGAGCAAAATTTACGACTTATTTTGGAACTCCTTCGAAAGGAACAGCTGTACGCCAAGTTTTCAAAATGTGACTTCTGGCTTCGTGAAGTCCATTTTTTAGGCCATGTAGTGAACAAGGATGGGATTCACGTTGATCCATCCAAGGTAGAATCGATCAAGAGCTGGCCTGCACCTCGCACGCCAACGGAAATTCGCCAATTCTTGGGATTGGCAGGTTACTACAGGAGATTTATCAAGGATTTTTCCAAGATTGCTCAGCCTCTTACTTCACTAACGTAGAAGGGCGTTGTTTATCGTTGGGGAAACGCACAGGAGTTAGCGTTTCAGCACTTAAAGGATAGACTTTGCAGTGCACCTATCCTTTCATTGCCAGAGGGCACAGACGACTTCGTGGTCTACTGTGACGCATCTATTCAGGGTCTTGGTTGCGTATTGATGCAGCGGGATAAAGTTATAGCCTACGCCTCACGCCAACTCAACGTTCATGAAAGGAACTACACTACGCACGATTTAGAGCTGGGAGCTGTTGTTTTTGCACTTAAGATATGGAGACATTACCTGTACGGTACCAAGTGCGCCATTTACACCGATCACAGGAGTCTCGAGCATATCTTCAAACAGAAGGAACTGAATATGCGACAACGACGATGGGTCGAGCTACTGAACGATTACGAATGCGCGATCAAGTACCATCCAGGCAAAGCCAATGTTGTGGCTGACGCCCTCAGTCGAAAGGACTCTACGCCTAAGCACGTACGAGCTTTACAACTCACTATACAGTCTAGCCTTCCTTCCCAGATACGAGATGCTCAGGTAGAAGCATTGAAACAAGAAAACATCAGGGCTGAAGCCCTACGCGGATCAAGGAAACGATTAGAACAAAAGGAAGACGGTGCTTACTACGTAACAGGACGCATTTGGGTCCCACTTTATGGCAACTTACGAGAGCTTGTGATGGATGAGGCACACAAGTCTCGCTACTCAGTACATCCTGGCTCGGATAAGATGTACCACGACCTCAGAACTACCTACTGGTGGACTAGCATGAAGGCCCACATAGCAACTTACGTCAGCAAGTGTTTGACTTGTGCGAGAGTCAAAGTCGAATACCAGAAACCTTCAGGCCTACTCCAACAACTAGAGATACCACAATGGAAATGGGAGCAAATTTCCATGGATTTTGTTACTGGCCTGCCTAGATCTCAACGCGGTAACGATACTATTTGGGTGATCGTGGATCGACACACAAAGTCCGCACACTTCTTGGCTATCAAGGAAACGGATAAGTTCTCCACTTTAGCAGACGTATATCTTAAGGAAGTTGTCTCGAGGCACGGGGTGCCCACCTCTATTATCTCGGATCGTGATGCACGTTTTACTTCTGAACTGTGGCAAGTTATGCACAAATCCTTTGGCTCACGATTAGACATGAGCACAGCGTATCACCCTCAGACGGATGGGAAGTCTGAGCGCACTATTCAAACTTTAGAAGACATGCTTCGGGCGTGTGTAATTGACTTTGGCATCGGCTGGGAAAAGCATCTGCCACTTGTGGAATTTTCGTACAATAACAACTACCACACCAGCATTAAAGCTGCTCCGTTTGAGGCATTATACGGGCGTAAATGCCGGTCACCTCTTTGTTGGGCAGAGGTGGGGGATAGTCAGATTATTGGTCCAGAACTTGTGGTAGACACAACAGAAAGGATTGCTCAAATACGACAACGAATGGCGGCAGCTCGTGACCGTCAGAAAGTATACGCCGATAAGGGCAGAAAACCACTAGAGCTCCAGGTTGGGGAGCGTGTATTACTCAAAGTTTCACCCTGGAAGGGTGTGGTTAGTTTTGGTAAACGAGGCAAACTTAACCCACGATACGATGGACCTTTGGAAGTCATAGAGAAAATAGGCAAGGTGGCCTACAAACTGAACTTACCAGCGGAACTCAGTGCAGTTCACAACGTCTTCCACGTGTCAAATCTGAAGAAGTGTCTGTCAGATGAGACCCACATAGTTCCTCTGAAGGAGCTCACTATCGACGAGCAGTTACGATTCGTCGAGGAACCAGTTGAAATCACGGACCGGGATGTTAAGATCCTCAAGCGCACTAGAATACCTCTCGTTCGAGTTCGTTGGAACTCACGTCGCGGCCCAGAGTTCACCTGGGAACGCGAAGATCAGATGAAACAAAAGTATCCCCAACTATTCGCAAACAGTACAACCACTACTGAGGCTGAATCTACGGAATTTCGGGACGAAATTCCAGATCAACGGGGGGAGGATGTGACACCCCAGGAAAACCATGCAACTTAACTAGCATCCTCAGTGAGTACGTGCTAAATTTCGGGACGAAATTTCTTTCAACTTGGGGATAATGTGACAACTCGTGTTTTAGAACCTCCTTGCTATGCTTTGATGCAACTTATTTGAACATACGTGACTAGTTAATGTACTTGGTATCAACAGAATGTTACGTTTATCATGCTATGTGTTATATATGTGATGTGAATGTATGTATAAGGTATCGCACAACACTATTCGAATCGCACAAGCCTTTGGGCTTTGGTCCTTCACCACTCTCGGCCCACTTGTGTACTCCAATATTATCCTACGTAACCCTTGTTATATCTAATTTTATCATAACATCAAACCCTATTCTCTACTAAATGTCGACGGCAATGGTTCTAGCCGAAGCGTCACACTCTCATTGATCTAACCCCTCCTTTGATCTCTCGGTTAGTGCACTTTGTCTTTGATTTCTTTGGATTGCTTTGGTTTATGTATAGCATGTTTGTGATGTAAATGTTGAACATGAAATTACGTGAAGTTTGATATACAACTAGGGTTTCTGCATGATTGAATACGATTGGACGAGATTATATGATTGGCTTATTAAATTAAATGTTGTTGTAGGAAGTTCATGGCTGATGAATATGCATGTGACTTGTCTCGAAAATACAGCCAAAGTAGATAAACATTTACTTCATGAATTGTCGGCCACTTATTCTTGTCTTGCATGTGCATTTAAGATTTGATATGATGACTGCAAGTGTTCTCGTAAATAGCGATTAGACTTAGATAATCGGTGACTTGCTTTTGATTTGATCTGGTATAAGTGAATTTGATTAATAGTGATTTTATTCGTATATGACAACTGTGCACGTTCGGATTGATGTTGGACTATCGTGATTATCACTTGAATAATGATTAGTGTGCTTTGTCAGAAGTTGTTGCATGTTGACTTAAGAATTTTGGTGATTTCTTTACTGTAATTCGATGAAGATGATGATGAGTTGTTATGCACTAGGGTTCATATGAATTAATAATGATTGATTGATTTGATCGATTAATTGTTTAGATGGAAAATATTTGATTGTTGTAACCACACATATGGAAACTGTTAAAGGGTGTAACTAAATTGCATGAGTTTAGGGAGTTGGTAACAAATCGCACAAGTCCCACACATACAAGTCAATCGCACAAGATTATGGGATCGCACAAGAGATCCACGTTCATTTATTTTGGGCAGTTTAGTTATTGAACTGTTTATATTATTCGGGCCGGGTTTAAAGCTGATCGCACAACCCATTGTGGATAGCACAAGTTATGCTGATCGCACAATGGGATGGGCCGCTTATTTGTTGGGCTTTATCTCTTGGGTCGCACAAGTTGGACGTGTTGGTATTTGAATGCTACTGTTAATGTGTTAACATGTGTTATGTGTTTGCCATGACCAATACGTGTTCATAACCTGTTAAACTATGTGTAATCATACGTGCACTATTTGAACCAAACCTGACTTGTACGGTAACCATGCTAGGACGTGGTTGACCACTAGCAGCTAGACTTGACCTTTCTGTGTATCTGCCGAGCAAACCAAGGTGAGTTCACACTAGCCAAGGCATGGGATTCCCAGGGGTTGGGAATGGGATTGAATAACTACTCGTACTACTATTACTACTAAACAAATTATTACTGTCCTCGGTTGAAGGACACGTACGTAAAACCTACGTACAGTTATACTTACTACTGTCCTCGGATTGAAGGGCACGTACGTAAAGCCTACGTACATGATCTTAAGACCATCACCTCTATCAAAGGAAGTCCCTCAATTATCGACTTAATCGCCGAGGCCTCGGGCGAGCGGGTCATTAGTTAATAGCGCTATTAGGTTTAACAAACCTCACACCGTGCCAGTCGGACGGGCGTGTACTAATGGACTATGGGCAAAGGGTCAATGCTGATTGACATTGACTTAGGGCACTTATTACATTTTCATAGCAGTCGATACGCGTGGTCTTGTAATACATGGGGTAGCCCCCACGGCCGAAATGCCAGATAACTATCATGGGGTAGCCCCCACGGCTGGATTGCCAGAATTAATGGGTTAAACAACTTACGTTTTCAAATATGGGGTAACCCCCACGGCAGGGATGCCAGTTAAAGGAACTATTTTTGGAACAACTAAAACCAACAACCAACTGTGAACTCGCTCAACTTTGTTGTTGATTCGTTGCTACGTGCCTTGCAGGTCATTAGGTACCCATGGAGCTTGCACAAGGAGGAACGGTCTTTGTGGGACATGGCGATGGGTGCCATGCTTTAAACATTACTTTATTTCATATTAAATGCTTGCTATGGGTTTTACAAATTATGCTTCCGCTAAACACTTAACTATGCTTTGGTTTTTGAACACCTTTCATATTGGTTGGTTGAATTATGTTTACTTACATGCTTGTTCAATATGATTGGTGGCTTGATCCTGGTCAGTCACGCCTCCAAGCGGTGATACTCCGCGTGTGGATTTTGGGGGTGTGATACGGCGCTATATTTCAAGCAAGCGGAAAGTATTATACGGGGACTAGGCCATTGCTTCCGCAAAATCAGAAGTCCCGGGATAATACCCCAGATATCACTGAGCATAAAGACCTAGTATCTCAGAAAGAGGGACCTTTCAAACAAGATTTCGGGGGTTACCCATATATCCGAGAGATGTTTCCCACGATATAAGCAAGTTTGAATTTAGGTTAATATCTCATCACAATCTACTAAATGTGTAAAAACCTACTGGCACATCATCAGTGAGACCGTTTATCAAATTTTAACTTTCCAATTTTTTAGCATGTTGTGAAGTCCACTGATGTACTATCATTTCCTCTTTTATACAACAAAACTCATTTTGAATTTTTATCATGTTTTTGCCTTTTTCAAATTTTCAAATGTTTTTGGATTTTCAGAAATTCTTACTCCCCCTAAAATGCGAACACATTTAAGGAAATTTGAAAACAAACTATACAAGTAAATTGACAACCGATATCGAATCGCTTCAAATCGCCATCCACTTGGCATAAACAATCAGAACTCCCCCTTACAACAAACTATTTTCTCATTATGATTTCAAAACACTTAAGTTTGTTTTAACCAAAATGATTTTTCTGGAAAATAAGTTTTGTTGATTTTATCATTTGTAGATTAAGGGTTTGATTCATCACATTGTTTTTCAACCACTTATAGGAAAATGCAAGTACAACTTAATGTCCTTGATTTACCACTTATCAGTGAAAACCTTCTTAATCACTAACAGGTTCACTCACCAACCAAAACCACTTGTTAATCAAAATATAACAATATAAAGATATCACCTGCAAATATACCAACCAAACCTTTCAAGAATGATGTCGATTCCTGCTCCACTCTTACCAACCTGGGAGCTCCGGCAAGTCATACTTATCACTTATGAAAAACAGACATCCAAGCTTCACCAAACTTGGATGTTTCTTCCTCACCTGCACTTGGGTAATAAGTTGCTTTCTTCATTTCATAAAAGTCCTTTACCCCTTTCACCTTACCCTCAACCATTTTTCCAAAAATCTTTTTCACATTTCCATTAAACGCTTTCTCGACATCAAATTCTTTCTTCTCGGAATAGAACTGATTCGAGATTTCAACTTTACCAACCTTTGATTTAAAATTTTCAGCTTTCAATGGTGGAAAATGAACATTATCCATTGGAGGTACTGAGTTTTCTTCTTTAACCTCAACCTGTGGCTCTTCTAACTTTGTGGAGTTAGATTCATTGCCAGATTTTACCTTAGAGTTCTTAACAACCTACTTTTGTTTATCAGGATTCACACTTTTCCTGTAAAATCTCTTTGAACATTCACCAACTTCATATGTTGAATTTTCAAAAATTTTGGATTTTTCAGTTGGTAGTTCATTTTTCTCAACAACTTTCTCTTTGAGTTTTTCTGAGACTCCCTGTTTTGTTTTTGTAGCTTGAGAACAGTTCCATGCAATATGACTAGCTTCATTGCATCTGAAACAGGTTCTAGTCTCTTTTCTATGAAAAACTCCAGTCCCCATTCTCTCTTGCTTCTGAATAATGAATTCTCTGTTAGATTGTTTCCAGAATGAGTCTTTTGATTCCTCTTCGCAGCTTGTCCCTGAAACAAATATCATTTTTGATTTAAAATCTCGAACATATTTTTCATTTTTATAATTTTCAGGTGGAATAAATCCAAGACCTTTCTTTTTGAAATTACCGTTATAGTTTGGTTTCTTTTGAAAACCAGAAGCGTAACCTTTTTTCTTGTTTAAACGTTGTTGAACTCTTGAAGTTTACTTTTTAGGTTTTTCAGTAAGATTTACATCTTTTATTTCAGAAATATTAATTTCTGTTAGTTTGAAAACCTTTTTGATCTTTTCAAATTTAACACTTCTTATTGGAAATTCCTCATCAGAATATAATTTGTCTGAATCAATCAATGTATATGCCACTTTGATTGCTTCGTCATTCAAATTAGATTTTGATAACAGGAATTCTTTATTGTACACCCGTTTAACCAACGACTTTGAACTGTTGACCGACGAACTCGAACTTTTGACGGACGAAATTGAACACCCAGACTCGGACTTTGACTTAAACTTTAACTCCGACTCCTCATCTGTATCCAACACCTGATCGACCACCTTTTTTATTAACTCGGACTCATGATCAGTGTCAGATGATGTAAAAACGACGTCAATGTTTTCTGGTAGTTCATCAGTTTTATCGGACTTTAACTTTATATTAACTGCTTTTTCAACTTGCTCCTCATTCGGTTTTCTAAGACAATATCCTTCCCAAATCGGAGGCGGGCACTTGTTATAACTAGCACTCTGTTTCTTACCAGTATCCTTTTTTTTCGGCTTCTCATCATCTTTAAATGCTTCAAAACCTGCAACAGTTGGATAAATTCGATCAATGAGATAATCAGAACTAGAATAACTCTGTAATAAACGTCTAATTCTCTCATTTTCAATCTTTTCTATCTCCAACTCTTGCTGCAACTTTGCACATTCTTCGATATAATGATTAATCGCTTTCTGCTTTGTCATCATCACAACATTCATCATAGTCAATGCATCTTCTCTTTCTGAATTAGTCTTTTGTAGACCAGTTACTGTTTTGTTTAGCACATCATACGACTCTTTTACATAATTGAGATTGAACAATAATTGTTCTTTCATATTTTCAAGCTCAACCAATTTCTCGTCTTTTGCTGCACATTCTTTGCAAGATTCTAAACACTTTGAGCAAGGCTTGATGACTTCCACAATCTTTTCAACTTCGATGACTTTCTCAACCTCAATCACTGTTTCAGATTCAGTCACCTTCTCATCTTTAACTTCTTCATTTTGAACAATCTCATCTTTTTTAGCAACACTTTCAGCCTTCATTTTCTTTTGTTCTTTTGCTGCTCGTCTCTCCTTCAGCTTCTCCAAGCGATCTGCAAAATAAAATTGAAAGCTTTCAGGAGATAGATGAGTTTTTGCAACATTAATATGTCTTTCTTCTTCATCATCACCACTGTCATCAGTAGGTGTTTGATCAAAATCTATTTTCTTCTCAGAACTCTCATCTGAAGAACTAGAATCAGATGGTGTTTCATCAAAATTTAATGTCTTTTCAGAACTATCATCTGAAAAACCAGAATCAGATGATGTTTGATCAACAACAGTTGCTTCTTCTGAGCTTTCATCGGATGAAACAGATTCTTCTTCTTGATTCTTCTCATGAACACCAATCGATTTCATCCATTCTATAAACAAATTGGGTTCTTGAACAATCTTTGCAATGAAAGCTTTAAAATTCCCATTCTCATCTGCAAACCTATCCCAGCTGAACCCTTCAGGTAACTTTTCATCATCTTGGTTTATTAGACATGCTTTACTATCAGCTGATATATATTTGTTCCAACTGAAACCTGGAGCCATTTTCCCATCATCTTGATCAATGATACCAGAATAAGCTTTCTTATTTGCATCTTCGATCATTTTTCCATGCGCCGTTTGTGTTTCTTTTTGTTGATATGGTTGATGAGCAACTTGTTGATATATGGCTTTTCGATAGTAATCATCTTTTCCAAAAGGATTCTTTGCTCCATTAACTTCCTGATTTTTGCATTCTCTTTTGAAATGGCATTTCTCCCTGCATCGAAAACAAGTAACTTAAGATTTATCAAAACCCAAAGTAGAAACATGTGCATCCAGAAAATCATTTCTCCCTGTTATCATTTTAAACTTTTCAGCTCTTCTCAAAACACTAGCTAGACACTATTTAATGTCCATGAGCTCCATTTCTTCAGCATCTATCTGATCGTAATCCTCTTTAGTCAGCATAGGATTTCCAATCCTCCCTGCAACCAAACCTTCATAGGATTGTAGCACAGTTACAAGTAACGCCATGTGATCTTTTGCAATTTCTTCAGAAAAACTTTGACCATCTGGAAGATTCAATGCAATGTTGCACTGTATCACACAACCATTTCCACTTTTTGAGCTTTGAGAATGAAAGCTTGAATTTGAACTCTTTGGATTAACACTTGGATATGAAGAAAATCCACTGCTACTGTTTGGACTTTGTTCAACATTTTCTGAGGAGTTTCCAGTACTAAACGCAGTTTGAATTTTCGGACTCATTTCAACCTCTTGAACATTTCCTTTGTAATACATTTTCACATCTTGTTTACCACTCGGATTACTCATTCTCGCAATCTTTTGCTGTTCAAGATCTTGACCCTCAATCTTCTCGATGAACTGAGAAATCGTCAAATCATCATAAACTCCGGTGTTCTTTAAGATTATCAAAAATGTACCCCATTCTTTCTGAGGTAAAGCATCAGCTAATTTATCAACCCATTCTTCTCAGCAAGGACATAGAACGCACTAAGTGGCAATATCGTTCAATCAATTTCTTTGTGTCTTCCCCTGGCAAACTTTTGAATAGATCAAATTCTTTCTTAAGCAGTGCCTTTTTACTCTTAATCATCTTATCACTTCCCTCAAACTTGATTTTAAGAGCATCCCAAATTGATTTTGAAGTTTTGTCATGTTGAAGTAATACAAATATGTCTTCTTTTATAGCTTGCTGAAGTAGACTAATCATCATCTTTTCAGCCCTGTACATGTCTCGTTCTTTGTCATTAAATTCAGAGATTTCTTTCTCAACTTGCAAATCAGTACGTGGTAGAACATACTTCTTCAAAATACACTCCCAAGATCTCAAGTGATTAGCTTGAACCCAGTTTTCAAACCGATATTTCCATCCGTAATACTCCTCAATGCTCATCAGCTTCGGGGGTTTTTGTGTAGTTCCAGTCTCATTTTCCAAGTTCATGTTTTAAGCAATAGTAGCCGGAGTAGTTGGGGATGTTGCAAATGCGTTGTAAAATTCTTCACTCATGATTCCGTAATTTTTTTCTCAAACAGACACTTTCAAGCGAAATACCTGCACAACAACTTCAAGCGAAATTAAGATTTTCAAATAGAATGTCAATTCAAGCGAAATAACCATTTGAAGCGAAATCAGATTTGCACTTTCAAGCGAAATCAAAATGATTTCCAAGCGGAATCTCCTTCACAAGCGAAATCAGATGTATTTCAAGCGAAATGACTTATTTCGCTTGAGATTATCACAAATTTCAAGCGAAATTAGATTGTACGTTCAAGCGAAATACGGTTTTTAGTCCATTTTTATTAGATTTAGTTTGAATTTTGATCTAATACTCTCAAGGCTTTGTTAAAACAAGATTCCGATTATGTTGTGAAAAATTCAGGCCATTTTAACCGTGAAAAGTTGTTCAACTGATAAAAGAAGGTGTAGAAGTAAGAAATCAAGATGAAATCAGGCTGAAAACTGCAGAACTCCTCCTCCTGAGCTCTGATACCACTTATAGGATCGTTGTTGGACCCGAAATGAGTCGTTCAGAGGCGTTCTACTCAAAATGAAAGGCGGAAACAGATATAATGAGTTGAATTCAGCTAGATCTTCACTTAAACTATCTTGTATATTAATTCTGGTACGATTACAGATCTGAAGACACTTCGACAGAGCTTCGCCGTCGGAAACAAGAAGATTACATCTGATATCGCTTGAAGGCTATATATAGAGTTCTGATTTCGCTTGAACATGCTTCAAGCGAAATACCATACAAGCGAAATAAAGACAATTACATTCAAGCGAAATAACATGGTTATTCCAAGCGAAATCACCCATTTGACTTGATTTCTCGATCTTCGTACCATATGCAATGCAAGACTCGATACAAGACGAAGTCGACAGACGTATGCACTAACATAAATCTTAAACATTTATGTTAGGAAATTAATACCTTATGCATATTCTGTGAAAATAAAATCTTAATATGCATACCATGATTTTATGAAATTGTGAATCCCCAATATGTGTGACCACTGCCTATATACAGTTAGGCTATGTTAATATTAGATATATATATATATAGGTGAAATATTAATAATGATATGCCTTATATATATCGTACCTATATATTTTTATGCATAAAATTTAATAAAATTTTATAATATTATAATAAATATTACGATATTAGCATTAATATCTTAATAATAATAAAAGACGACACACCCCAGGTATGATACTTCGAAAAATATCATAATATAAATATTATGATAATATGTATTATACCTAAATGATTTTATTTCAATTAAATTCTTAGGATATGTAACCCATATCTGTATCTTACAGTATGTTATACTATGAGTATATAAAGGATATATATTTATAATATATTAACATTAAATTTTGAATATATACCATACCCATATATTTATGTAAATATAATTCAATATAAATTATAATAATATTATGATATTGACATTAATATCTTAATCAAAGATATGAGATAACACCCTTTAGGTATAATGTCACTGAAATATCATAATATAAAATATTATTCAATGTAAGTAGTATGTTTTATGATTTATGATATAAACCCTAAAATTTTACTCGAGTTAAGTCTATATTTTTGTCAAAGTTTTGACAAAATGTATAATTATATTATCTTTGTTAAAATATAACATTTTAGCATACTTAAAACATGTCTATTGTTTGATACAATAATTAAGAACAGGATTTTCATGATAGCTCTATGAAAATATTATTCCATATGATTATATTATATCCATATAAGCACATGTACATTTTCATTTATATGAAGAGTATGCAAATATTTGCATAAAATATTTTATATTTTATAACCTATATTAATAAAACAAATGATACTTTATACAAATAAGTACAAAAATATTTGGTATTGTATAACTAGATGATTTAAATATATGTACACAACACATACGTATCGACAGGAAATAGTTTAAGGATTTTTATCTAATAGCTCAACTTATTCCTTAAATTATATACGTATATTCTGATATAGGAATAATACTTCACTACTTAATATATTAAGAATCAAATTTAAAAACCCTAAACTCTGTATTATCTATTTCTTTAATAAATAAATATGATAAATTAAGAAATCAAGTTCTAAATAACCGAAATAAGTCCACCTGTTAGTTAAAGGTTAAATTGTTCTAAAAGAATCCAGAAAAATTATATTTTATTTAAATTCCTTTCGATGAATTAACCTTTTTATTCTAAAAATATCCTGCTTAATAAACTTAATAGAAATTTATTTTGTTATTATAAAGAAATAAACAAAGTTATGGGAATAAACCGGATAATTAATACATTTAATTGGATTCTTATAATTTCGTATTATATATATTTCAGGAAACTTTAAAACTTTATATTATTACGTAGGTATATGCAAGACAAAAATTTCTTGATAAAATATACAATATGATAATCGAATATCTTCTATCGAAAAACAAGCTTTTATATAACAGAAGAAACAAACCTATATGTTACTTAAGATCTATTTTGCTACCCACCTTTAATCCAAACGATACCTTAAGAATATATGTACTAGCACCACCTCTTGAAGAACAATCGTTGGTCAATGACGGAAATTCTCAGAATCTCATATGAACCCTTACCTTTAGCCACAACTGTAATTTCTGATTACCTATCCAGCCATGAGCTCTCAAAATATAAAGGCAATATAGAGAAAAGTTATTACAACAAAGAAAGAAACAACACATAATATAATATATATATACTTTCCTTATATTTTGATAAAATCTATAGTGAAAGAAAATGTCAAAATATAATATGTATACATATGTGTGTATATATATATATATATATATATATATATATATATATATATATAGGGGAAGGTTCATTTAAGAAGAAATTTAATGTGAGAAGAAAAAGAAGAAAGAGTATATTAGTAAAATACTATTTCATTTATAACTCATATCATTAATTTTTCTCTCTTTAATTAATTAGTCAACTAATCATTAATTATCCTACATATAGTCTACAAAACCTACACATATCAAATTTTCTTACATATACCCTACACATTATAGAATTTTATCCTACACAGTCGAAATTTATCCTACACACCTCGAAATATATCCTACACAACTCGTAATTTATCCTACACTTTAAATTAAATTGTTTTTTTTTAATTTGGAAAAATTATATATTTTGAAAAGGACTTACAAATATTCCTCTTTATCCTACACTTATATAAATCATTAATTTGTATTCTTCCTCTTTAATAACTAACTAAATTAGATTTGTAACTCCTTTTCAAAATATATACTTTTTCCAAATTAAAAAAAACAATTTAATTTAAAGTGTAGGATAAATTACGAGTTGTGTATGATATATTTCGAGGTGTGTAGGATAAAATTCTATAATGTGTAGGGTATATGTAAGAAAATTTGACATGTGTAGGTTTTGTAGACTATATGTAGGATAATTAATGATTAGTTGACTAATTAATTAAAGAGAGAAAAATTAATGATATGAGTTATTAATAACCCCTATATTTTTTTGATCAATGGTTGTGAATCAATATATCATTTTTGTCCACTTTTAATTAATGCTTTAATTACTAAGGGTAGTATAGACATTTTGATGTAGAATATTAATAAATATTTTAAAGAGTTACTCAAATCTTATTAATGCAACCATAAATTCCTCCTTCACCATCTTTAATGTATTGGCTTCTACACAAATTTTATTAGAAGTGACAAAATTATTTAAAAATTTTGTGTCCTACACATATTTTATTATGAGTCGCAAAATTATTTAAAATTGTTTGAGTCCTACACATTCTATACCCTACACCAAAATATTGTTTTAATGGTGTAGGAAACGTTGAAAATGTAAGATCATGTGCATGATTGTTTTTATTGTGTAAGATGCACAACTATTTTATAAGATAGGCTCATTTAAATGATTAGAATTCATTAATTTGAATAACAAAAATAAATAATAGAATCATTAAATGATTTGTTCAAATAACATTTGTATCCTTTATTCTTTTTATTCTTAATTTTTAATTCTTCTCATTTGAACTCTCCACTATATATATATATATATATATATATATATATATCAACACATAAGGCTGATAGGCATGACTATATTTTGTGTTAAACATAATAGGAGCAACAAAAGATGCCTATATAATTATTTAGTTCTGTGATAATTATCTCTAAATATGTTTGTAATTCAGATGTCAAAGGAAATCACATGTAATCAGGAAATCCAGGCTAGTAATGAGAATTCCGTGGATAAAAGCACTATAGAAAATATAATAGCTCAAGGAATATCGAATGTCATACCTTCGATCAATGAAGCTATTAAGATTTATGTGCCTATAAACGAGAATCCTACTACCCACTGTAGGCATCCTCATCACTTCAAACCTAGCCTAGTTCCAATGGAGGTCATGGTATTCGTATCAAAACTCCATCTTCCAAAAGGAAGAAAACCACAACATATAGCTACTCTTATAAGGAATTCCACTCCGACAAATCATATAAGGACAAAGGAATGGAACCAGCAATCGCACAGCCTACTTGCAACAACAAAAAGCGTTCGGGAAGACGCCATTTTAAGAAGACACTCCACTGTAACTTCTGCAAGAAAGCTGGACATACCGAGGAAGAATGTAGAAGGAAAACTAACATCTGTTTCCACTGCGGAGATCCGTCCCTACTGCCCAGAACTATCTACGGCACCCCACAACAAGACTAGAAACCCAAAGGAAACTAGAAGGAACGCATAAACGACACATGAAGCCAAGGAAAATTCTAACTTAAGCATCCATACGTTTTGCCTGTACTAAAGTATTAGTTGACTTTCAATTCCGGTCAATGTTTTATATTAAAAGGTCCTTATCTTTCTTTCATAAAGACTAACACTCATCTATCTCATCTCTTGACAAATTCCTATGTCGTACATGCATTCCTTGTTACGCATATGATTTCATTTCAAAAGATCTTTTATTCACGAGTTCGGATCTTATTTTGTTATACTCGTTTTTGACAATCGCAATGATTGCAACAACGTTGACTTTTGATATCAGGTCAACAGATTTCTTGGAAACTCCTTTCCTTTTCAAAGTTACTTACCGGATTTCATTTATTGTTAATACGTATATCCATTATTGGAATATGTCCAAACCAAGCTCAATTGTTTGAACTTGTTCACAATATACATTCAATTCGAAATCCCATATGATGAATTGAGATCATCATATTCGAGATAATCTCAATTTTCTAAATCATAGTAAATTTGTTCAAAGTCTTCAACTCCAGTGAATCAGTTGTTAAAACACGACACCTTGCGGTGGCGTTTCCCTATGAAACTTGAACTCATTTCATTTTTACGCAACTGGGTTTTTGAAAAAAAATTTCGAAAATATAGCAATAGTATACTCGTTTAAAGATAAAAACGCTCGTTTTTTGTGCAATTTTTATAAAAAAAATAATGTCGTATGAAAAAGTTATTAACGTTTAAAAAATTGGGGGGAATTGGAAGAGAGAGAAACTATTGTCTTGGATTGACTAGAATGCCCTTACACAAACCCACGCGTCTCTTTTCTTCCCTTCAATTTCTCTCAATTAATCTTAGCCTTTGATTAAATCAATTGATGGTCAAGATTACTTTCTAGCCTTACTAGCCAAATAAACTTCCTATTATATCCTAACCTAATAAATCAAGAATCAATATTGATTTAGGATCTGTAACCATTTTGAATAACACTGAGATCATGGGTAGTGTGGGGTTATGCAGTTGTGATGGATCTTATAGCGCCTCACAGCGTCGGGAAACACCGACCCCCGACGTTATGGCTTGTGAAATTTCTTCCCCGCGATAGTGATAACCAGGGCCGCTCCGAAGGGTGTGCGGGATGGGTGACGACACAGGGCCCAAACCCATCGGGGGCCCAATTTTTTTTTGTTTTTTTATTAGTTTTACACTATTAAGTTAGAATATATACGTAATGAATCGAAAAAAAAATCCATCTTGAAGCACTTGGTTTGGTGATTTGAAAGTTACTTTAATAATAAGAAGACACGAGTTCTAATCCCGACGTCATCAGTTTTGTTTTTCTTTTTGTTTCGCATTAAATGATTGATGTTGATTCAAATGACATTAATTCATTTTCATATATTTAAATTATATATATATATATATATATAATTGTTGGTAACCGAATCATTTTGAGGTTATAAAAGAGATGGATGTCACCGGTTTCACACACAAGTTCAGTTCTGATTAGGAGCACAATGGCCGCAGCCGCACACCTTCGCTACCGCACACCTTCGCTAGCGTGAAGAAAAAACCACTACCACCATGACGCCAACGCCTTCCTTGCATTCTGTTCGGAGTTACATCCCAACCGAGCACCATAACTCTCCCCGTACTGCGGTGCCCTTTGGAGTTCTAACTGCCGCCATCGTTGAACTCCCACCCTGATTTCGATCACGTTAAATAGGGACGAATTTAGACGGGTTTCAGGGGTTGCCCGGGCTACCCCTCAACCTCCAGCCGGCCAAGTTTCATGTTCACCGGAATATCCCATACATAGGGCTTTCTTGAATTTTGACCCTTGAAGATGTCTCTAATAGTGTATAAAGTGAAGAAAGAAAGAAATTTAGCAGCAGGCCCTGAGTTTTTCTATCATGTTGGCGAGAAGAAGCTCTGCACTTGAGTGTGGAAAACAGGGAAGAAGATAGAGTGTATAATATTTAATGTATTTATTAATCATCCGTTTAAGGTTAAAAATAATTTATGAGTCTTAGCTTTTATTTTTTTATGTTTACACATTATATGATACAATTATTATGTATTTTTTAATCAATTTTTCTTTCGACTCAACAGAAAAATGCATTCTCAGTTAAACAAAAAATTATTATGTTTTTTTAAACTATTATTACTTTTTCTTTCATTTTGGATATATTACTTCTAACTTCAAACCATTTCCAAAATTATCATTTAGGAATAAGTTTGAATAAGTTTATCCAAATATATACTTAAGGAAAAAAAAGCTAAAACCATTTTACTAAATGTTGAGAATGAAACACTTTATAAATGTTTCAAAGATTTTAAAAGTTATGGTTTCGCCACCGTCCATGAGCAATACCAGGATACCCTAGATCCAAAAAAAAATTAGGATATCCCTGAACTTTTCTTCGAAATCCGCCACTGACGTCAAAGGTAATACACCGTTAATGAATTTAAGAAAGTTAATGTGTGATGTGCTCTAAGGTGAGGGAGTTGGCTGATCGTTTAATGATCTCGTAAAGGCTTGAGAAAAGGTACTGGATCCAGCATGGGAGAAATTGGAAAGTTTGACATTTTCAAATTTTTCTATGTAACTTTCTGTATTGTATGGTTGACCCTCTAGTGTCTATGGGGTTGGCCTTTTCACTTTTCTTTCCTTGTCACTTAATTTTTGGCTTAGCCTTTAATAAAATCGCTTTTCCAAAAAATATTGATAGTATTAGTGACGATGATGATCAAGAAGATGATTGGTATAGACATGAATTTATATGGTTTGAACAACAACACGAGTTGTTAATATTATGAATACTTGATATTTCTACTTAATGTTGATATTTCTTCTTTCAGTGAAATCATAATAAAAATCTTATTTATTAAAACTTATATTGTGAATACTTGATATTTCTACTTAATGTACCACAACAAATAATTATTAGACATACCTGTTTCGTTGTAAAACACAAAAAAAAAAAGACTGGTTTAATAGAATATTGTATTAGGCATACCTGATTTTATTGTTGTAATATTGTTCCCCTAAAATCATCAACCGAAATGACAAGAAAAAGAAACTCATTAAACATGAAGATAAAGATGGAAGTTAAAGAAGGGAGCAGGGAGAGAATGGAGCCATTGAATTAGAAAGTTGTAAGTACAGTGCAAAGTATGAAGCAGAAAGGGTTTGGTTAGAATTGTATAAAGTTGGTCATTTGGGTTTTGGTTGGGTTTCTTTTAGCGGCATCCAATCACTTGGT
The DNA here is from genome assembly GCA_030545235.1 of Helianthus tuberosus. Lineage (NCBI taxonomy): Eukaryota > Viridiplantae > Streptophyta > Magnoliopsida > Asterales > Asteraceae > Helianthus > Helianthus tuberosus. The sequence continues at coordinate 166,132,671 of CM060369.1, read as the reverse complement.
TAGTGGTAGACTGGTTTTTTTAGAGCCATTTTGAGTATAACAATTTCATGATTTTGGATTTAAACACTTAATTCTAGACCTTAATACCCACATTTCATGTATATGGTTCTAGACCCACATCAAGTAATCTTTAATTCATCCAAACTATGATTCTACTCATTGCCTGTTGGTTTTCTAATATAAAAAAATGAGTCTTGTGCAAATTTATGGATGCATTGATGCCATGTTAATTCATCATAAAAAAGGCTCTTGCACTACCTTTTTTTCATTTTTTGGGTATTATTCTGGTTGGCATTTCATCAAACATATATAGAACGACCTTATCTGTTCATCTTCTACACTATTTGTTATAATTTCAATACCTAATTCTTCATTAGAGTCTCAACTATTCAAGCTGCCGGAACCGAGATGTCTGTAGTTGCTAAAACTGCTGGAAAACACACAGACGGTAGGTTTCGTAGTAACTACTTGTAAGTTTCATAGGCGATATGGGTTGCACGGGGCGATTCGGTTCGGTTCAACAACTTATGCACACCCTTAAAATCACCAACCCTAGCACTCCCTTGTCATGTTTTACTTAATAGTGCATTTTCGGCCTAAATTTCTGTTGTTAAGGCTATAAGTAGTCTGCCAAAAAAATGTGATACTAGGGTGAGCTAGCATTCATATCCTTATCATATTTTGCTAAACTTATAACCATTTCTAGCGTATATTATCGACTCCGCCACAACGCGCGGGTTTCCCACTAGTTATTTGAAGTGAAGAAGAGAAGCATGCATGAAGCAAGTTCTCGAGGGAGAGGAAGAAAGTTCAGAGATCAAGGAAGATCTGAACTGATCGGAATGTCCTGCATGAATGACAAGGTTTGTCATTTATAGAGGACATGTCTTCTCAAAGAGGAAACCTTTGACTAGTGAACCTCAGCTGCAGTAGGGGACTTACCCATTTAATGGTTGAAGTCTTCGGACCTACGGGTAAAGGGGTGTTCTCTTTTGCACATGCCATTTTTGCGGCTGAGAGGAGAGTTGGTGGGTTATCATTGATGCGGCTGAAAGGAGAGTTGGTGGGTTATCATTGCTTGTTCTTTTTGCTTGTTCTTTTTGCTTCTCACTATAACTCGCGGGTTTTGAACCTTTTAACCCTTTAAACTTTTAGGTTGTTATGTGTTTTAGTCATATTATTGAGATTTGAGCTACCTCGTCATCATCAAGCATTTCATATTGCTCATTTTAAATATTAGTGCCAATTCATATAATTATCTTACTTAAACTATGGAGTGTATGTCAAACACAAGCCATTTCATATTGCTCATTTTATATATTCGTGCCAATTCATAAAATTATCTTACTTAGACTATGGAGTGTGTGTAAAACACAAGTCGTTACATTGTGCTAATTATTTAATATATAGTGGCAATGGAGTGTAATATATAACATAGTGACTAAACTTTATATTTCTAAATCCTTTTATAATGGTAACCCACATAACATCACATAACTCTACATAATATTTGGGTGTAGTGGTTAATACCATTTACCTCATAAAACACATTACCAACTCACATTCATCCACCTTCACCTCGTTATCATCAGGGTCGTCCCCGAAAATGTTCGAAAATCTTTAGGTCCTGTGCGAACAGAAAATACGAGCCCCTTAAATATAAGTTTTATATATATACTAGTGGGAAACCCGCGCGTTGCGGCGGAGTCGATAATATACGCTAGAAATGGTTATAAGTTTAGCAAAATATGATAAGGATATGAATGCTAGCTCACCCTAGTGTCACATTTTTTTGGCAGACTACTTATAGCCTTAACAACGGAAATTTAGGTCGAAAATGCACTATTAAGTAAAACATGACAAGGGAGTGCTAGGGTTGGTGATTTTAAGGGTGTGCATAAGTTGTTGAACCGAACCGAATCGAACCGAATTGCCCCGTGCATCCCTTATCGCCTATGAAACTTACAAGTAGTTACTACGAAACCTACCGTCTGTGTGTTTTCCAGCAGTTTTAGCAACTACACACATCTCGGTTCCGGCAGCTTGAATAGTTGAGACTGTAATGAAGAATTAGGTATTGAAATTGTAACAAATAGTGTAGAAGATGAACAGATAAGGTCGTTCTATATATGTTGGATGAAATGCCAACCAGAATAATACCCAAAAAATGAAAAAGGTAGTGCAACAGCCTTTTTTATGATGAATTAATATGGCATCAATGCATCCATACATTTGCACAAGACTCATTTTTTTTATATTAGAAAACCAACATGCAATGAGTAGAATCATAGTTTGGATGAATTAAAGATTACTTGATGTGGGTCTAGAACCATATACATGAAATGTGGGTATTAAGGTCTAGAATTAAGCGTTTAAATCCAAAATCATGAAATTGTTATACTCAAAATGGCTCTAAAAAAACCAGTCTACTACTAACCAAGTGATTGGATGCCGCTAAAAGAAACCCAACCAAAACCCAAATGACCAACTTTATACAATTCTAACCAAACCTTTTCTGCTTCATACCTTGCACTGTACTTACAACTTCCTAATTCAATGGCTCCATTCTCTCCCTGCTCCCTTCTTTAACTTCGATCTTTATCTTCATGTTTAATGAGTTTCTTTTTCTTGTCACTTCGGTTGATGATTTTAGGGGAACAATATCACAACAATAAAATCAGGTATGCCTAATACAATATTCTATTAAACCAGTCTTTTTTTGTGTTTTACAACGAAACAGGTATGTCTAATAATTATTTGTTGTGGTACATCAAGTAGAAATATCAAGTATTCACAATATAAGTTTTAATAAATAAGATTTTTATTATGATTTCACTGAAAGAAGAAATATCAACATTAAGTAGAAATATCAAGTATTCATAATATTAACAACTCGTGTTGCTTTTCAAACCGTATAAATTCATGTCTATACCAATCATCTTCTTGATCATCATCATCACTAATACTATAAATATTTTTTGGAAAAGCGATTTTATCAAAGGCTAAGCCAAAAATTAAGTGACAAGGAAAGAAAAGTGAAAAGGCCAACCCCATAGACACAAGAGGGCCAACCATACAATACAGAAAGTTACATAGAAAAATTTGAAAAGGTCAAACTTTCCAATTTCTCCCATGCCAGATCCAGTACCTTTGCTCGAGCCTTTATGAGATCATTAAACGATCAGCCAACTCCCTCACCTTAGAGCATATCACACATTAACTTTCTTAAATTCATTAACGGTGTATGGATCTTTCACAGAATTGGACGATCTAGGGTATCCTGGTGTAGGTCCCCTTGATGTATGGATCTTTCACAGAATTGTCAATCTAATCAAGAGTGCGGAATCCTCTTGATCAGAATATAGCAGAAAACGTGTAGGAACAGAAATCAGCAATTCACTTTCAAACCGGATCTTTATTGATTAACTATCAAACTGATTACAATCAATCAAGATCCCTAACCACACACAATTTCGTCCAAGACTAGTCTCTCACGAAATTCTATCTCTCAAACACTGTTTTGGCTGATTAACCTAAACCCTAAAGCCTAACCTTGTTTATATAACACAAGGTTTGCAACTTGGGCTAGAGTTTCCTACATGGGCAAAGCCTAATTCGTCCCCCTAGACCCAAACTGGGTTTTGTTTAGCCCAAACTCTATTATTTCACTAATACAATGCTAAACCTGCTAACTGTTTATCGTTTAACTAATTACAAGATATCCAAAGACAAAATCTAAGCTGTTGTCACAAACATGCACCAACAAACTCCCCCTTGACAATAGCTTCATAAAATAACTTTGTCTTCAGTCTTCTTGCAATCTTCATGTAGTCTTGCACTGTCTTTGGTCTTTGGATAGCTTCAGCTTCAATAGCTTCTGTTAGTAACAGACTTCCCCTAAGCTGATGCATCCAATCACCAAATCTTCAAAAACTTTAGCGTTTGAGTAAACTCCAGTTCAGCATATGTATAGCAATCTTCAAACTCTTCAACTTTGTCTGCAATGTAGAAAGGAGGTTCTACCATGCATCCAATCAAACTCTCATCTCGTCACAGCAACTCATTACTTTAACTTCTCAGCAACACACTGCTTCAATCTGTATACTATAAAACAAACATCTCGAGAAACCATAAGAATTTTTCAACATAGTTGAATAAATTATTATTATTATTCAAGAGATTATATCACAGATTAAGCATTTTCAATTTATCACCAACACGCAAAACTTTTTAATCACACACCCTATAACCCGCAAGATTTAAAATTTTGAACTCACTTTCCAACACCGTCTCCCCCTATTAGTAACAATTCCTCCAAGAATAACAGTTTTCCGTACGTTAAGAATTTTTAACAGAAAAAGACACTATTTTTGTATTTTTGTATTTTCTGAAAGCAAATAAATAATAAAAGCAATAAACACTCTATTTTTGTGAGAATCATCGGTAAGAAGATCATATCAGCACAATCAAACTGTTTTCACACTATTAGATAATTCTTTATTTAATTTTTCATGAAAAGCAGTCCAAGACGATTACCAGTATGTTTGTCCACTTAAACAAAATGCATGAACATTTCAAGTACCATTACCGTATGATACGTTAAGGTAATTTTATTACTGAAATACTAGTGTGTCCCACTTCAGGATATACCCCCGCGATCAAGGTATGCACAAAGATTCATCGTAGTAGGTGAGTATACTGAATTCATCCGTTTTGTTTTTCAACGATAGATAATTGGTGAACAGGTCAGTACTTCCGTACAGCAAAGAGGCCAAAATATCTAACGAGGGCTAAGACAAATACCATTTTTGGTACGATTTATGCATTTTGCATTTTTGAATGATTCTCTAGGAGAGCTTCTTCAATTTATGGGATTTGGCATTTTTTGCTCTTTTAAGATATCCTGGTTGTGCCTAGGTCAGCATGTATCTGGATGCAGCAGAAGGACAACCCTGATATCCCCAGATGAAATAACAGTATAAAGACCCAAAACCTCAGATTTTAGCAATCTATCAACGCAAGATTTAAGGTCATTAAACCATACACCAGTGATGTGTTCCCCACTCATACTCAGTCTATTTAGGTTTATATCACATTGGTAAGTTGATTATTTCATGCTTTTTGCCTACTGGTATATCATATGATGAAGCTGCTATCACACTTAAGCAATTTAATTTCTTTTTCAGTGCGACAGTCTAACTTGCTAATGTACTATCATTTCTTCTTTTTCACACAATAAAATCTCTTTTTTTCAATTTTTCATTTTTTTTAATCTTTTTCATTTTTTAATGTTTTTGTATTTTTAAAAATTTTAATATTATAACTTACTCCCCCTAAACACACACACTATCTAAACTCCATGGACGGTGGCGAAACCATAATTTTTAAAATCTTTGAAACATTTATAAAGTGTTTCATTCTCAACATTTAGTAAAATGGTTTTAGCTGTTTTTTTTTCCTTAAGTATATATTTGGATAAACTTATTCAAACTTATTCCTAAATGATAATTTTGGAAATGGTTTAAAGTTAGAAGTAATATATCCAAAATGAAAGAAAAAGTAATAATAGTGTAAAAAAACATAATATTTTTTTGTTTAACTGATAATGCATTTTTCTGTTGAGTCGAAAGAAAAATTGATTAAAAAATACATAATAATTGTATCATATAATGTGTAAACATAAAAAATTAAAAGCTAAGACTCATAAATAATTTAACCTTAAACGGATGATAAATAAATACATTAAATATTATACACTCTATATTCTTCCTTGTTTTCCACACTCAAGTGCAGAGCTTCTTCTCGCCAACAGGATAGAGAAACTCAGGGGCTGCTGCTAAATTTCTTTCTTCACTTTATACACTATCAGAGACATCTTCAAGGGTCAAAATTCAAGAAAGCTCTATGTATGGGATATTCCGGTGAACATGAAACTTGGTCGGCTGGAGGTTGAGGGGTAGCCCGGGCAACCCCTGAAACCTGTCTAAATCCGTCCCTATTTAACGTGATCGAAATCAGGGTGGGAGTTCAACGGTGGCGGCGGTTAGAACTCCAAACGGCCCCGCAGTACGAGGAGAGTTATGGTGCTCGGTTGGGATGTAACTCAGAACAGAACGCAAGGAAGGCGTTGGCGTCATGGTGCTAGTGGTTTTTTCTTCACGCTACCGAAGGTGTGCGGCAGCGAAGGTGTGCGGCTGCGACCATTGTGCTCCTAATCGGAATTGAACTTGTGTGTGAAACCGGTGACATCCATCTCTTTTATAACCTCAAAATGATCCGGTTACCAACAATTATTAATTAATTCAAGTCATTAATTATAAGATTAATACATGCCGGTTACAAAAATGGAGTCTTTGATTTTGTCTTCGTCACGAAGTTGAAGGGTTTATAATAATTTAGATGCTATTCAATGATTTTAATTTTTCATTTAATTTAATAATTATATGTTTTTTAATATTAATGTATAAAGACTATTTTGCCATTTTATCAACTTCATTAAGTTGTACCAAAAGCATAAAACATTGTAATTACTTAAATTTTGTTGGTATCCTTGGGAAATGCTTTATAATATAGTATATATATATATATAGGTAGAGGATCCTGTAAAAAAGGCCTAAAGTGTGAGAAGGGTAAGAAAGAATCTCAGTCATTAGATCTTTTGATCTAATGGTTGAGATCAATAGGGACCAAATTGTAAAATATTTTCATTAATTTGGACTGATTTGAAATATCTATGGGCAATATAGTCTTTTAGACTCACTAGAAATTAGGTAATGCACATGTAACTTCCCCCCGTCTTTTTTAAACGTCAATAACTTTTTATACGTAACTTTTTAAAAAAAAAATTACACCATAATAACGAGCGTTTTTTTATCTTTAATATGAGTACCATATTGCTATACTTATATAGAGAAAAAAATATGTTTCGATCAGATGTTTAGTCAATGAATGGTGTTATATACTTGCTGAATGGTGTTATATACTTGCTGAATGGTTTATATACTTACTGAATGGTGTTATATACTTGTTGAATGGTGTTATATACTTGCTGAATGGTGTTATATACTTGTTGAATGCTGAATGGTGTTATATACTTGCTGAATTGTGTTATATACTTGCCGAATGGTTTATATACTTACTGAATGGTGTTATATACTTGCTGAATGGTGTTATATACTTGTTGAATGGTGTTATATACTTACTGAATGGTGTTATATACTTGCTGAATGCTGAATAGTGGTATATACTTGCTGAATGGTGTTATATACTTGCTGAATTGTGTTATATACTTGCTGAATGGTGTTATATACTTCCTATAATTAAGGTGGCGGTTATGGGAAGTTTTTAATTAATTGAAATAATGATAAAATTAGTTGTTTACCCTTTTCAATTAATTTAGATCTAATGGCTGTGATTCTTTCTTACCTTTCTCACACGTTTGGTCGTTTTTACAATAACCTTACCATATATATATATATATATATATATAATTTAAATATATGAAAATGAATTAATGTCATTTGAATCAACATCAATCATTTAATGCGAAACAAAAAGAAAAACAAAACTGATGACGCCGGGATTAGAACCCGTGTCTTCTTATTATTAAAGTGACTTTCAAACCACCAAACCAAGTGCTTCAAGATGGATTTTTTCCGATTCATTACGTATATATTCTAACTTAACAGTGTAAAACTAATAAAAAAACAAAAAAAAATTGGGCCCCCGATGGGTTTGGGCCCTGAGTCGTCACTCATCCCGCACACCCTTCGGACCGGCCCTGGTTATCACTATCGCGGGGAAAAATTTTCACAAGCCATAACGTCGGGGGTCGGTGTTTCCTGACGCTGTGAGGCGCTATAAGATCCATCACAACTGCATAACCCCACACTACGCATGATCTCAGTGTTATTCAAAATGGTTACTGATCCAAAATCAATATTGATCCTTGATTTATTAGGTTATGATATAATAGGAAGTTTATTTGGCTAGTAAGGCTAGAAAGTAATCTTGGCCATCAATTGATTTAATCAAAGGCTAAGATTAAATGAGAGAAATTGAAGGGAAGAAAAGAGACGCGTGGGTTTGTGTAAGGGCATTCTAGTCAATCCAAGACAATAGTTTATCTCTCTTCCAATTCCCCCAATTTTTTAAACTTTAATAACTTTTTCATACGACATTATTTTTTTATAAAAATTGCATAAAAAACGAGCGTTTTTTTATCTTTAAAACGAGTATGCTATTTCTATATTTTCGAAAAAAAATTTCGAAAACCCAGTTGCGTAAAACGCAATGGAAAGAAACTCAGTTGCGTAAAACGCAATAGACAAAAAACGTAAAAAATGACTTTTTTTTTAAAACGCAATGCACCAAAAACACAAAGAAATGTATTATTTGTAAAACACAATGGCCAGAAAACACTTAAAAATGTCTTATTTCTAAAACGCAATGGCCTAAAAACACAAAAGAAAGTGTACTTTCTAATATGCAATTGACTGAAAACACATAAAAATGTGTTTACCTAAAACGCAATGGATTAAAAACACTTCAAAAATGTGTTTTTCTAAAACGCAATGTCTAGAAAACATTTAAAATGTCTTATTTCTAAAACGCAATGGCATAAAAACACAAAAGAAAGTGTACTTTCAAAAACGCAATGGACTGAAAAAACATAAAAATGTGTTTTACCTAAAACGCAATGGACTAAAAACACTTTAAAATGTGTTTATCTAAAACGCAATGGCTAGAAAACACTTAAAAATGTCTTTTTTCTAAAATGCAATGGCCTAAAAAAATAAAAGAAAGTGTATTTTCTAAAACGCAATGGACTGAAAAAACATAAAAATGTGTTTTACCTAAAACGCAATGGACTAAAAACACTTAAAAATGTGTTTATCTAAAACGCAATGGCTAGAAAACACTTAAAAATGTCTTTTTTTCTAAAGTGCAATGGCCTAAAAACACAAAAGAAAGTGTATTTTCTAAAACGCAATGGACTGAAAACACATAAAAATGTGTTTACCTAAAACGCAATGGACTAAAAACACTTCAAAAATGTGTTTTTTCTAAAAGGCAATGGCCAGAAAACACATAAAACTGTGTTATTTCTAAAATGCAATGGACACATAAAACTGTCTGTGAATTGTCTGAACCAGGGAGTAAGAAATCAAAAACTGTTTACGAATTTTTGTCTTCGAAATGAGGCAATTTCTGGAAAATTAAATTTTCTGATGCATTTTTATTAAAGCAATTTAATCAAAAAAAATTCGACCCCAGCCAGGGGCTCTGCCCATTGGACCCTGCTCCCAGGGGCGTTGCCCCCGGACCCTCACCAAGATCGTAAAACGCAATAACTCAGTTCAAAAACCCAGATCGTAAAGATGCAATTCAAAAATTTATTACATAGGTCGAAGCCGAATTCTTCAACGATTGACGAATTTTGAATGTTAGAAACACTTATCAGCGATCGAATCGAACGAATTGAGTGATTCGCTTCAAAATCACAGGAACAAAATGAGATATTGTATGAAATTAAACTGGGTTTCTTTAAAAAAGCTGAAGAACACGTTGATTGGGTGTTTGAATCATTGATTGGTGAATAAAATAGCACTATAATGTAGTGATTATTGAGATAGAAAATGAAGAAATGGTTGAAGATGGTGGGTTTTGAAAATGGTGGATTTTGAAGTTACTGGGGAGAAGAAGGAAAAAGAAAGGATACGATTAACTAAAATATCATTTCCTCTTTGTTTTAAATTTTGTCACATGTTATAATCTTATTGTTTTCTATCGTTTCTAGCCAAAATAAACTTTCTATTTGATTCTCACCCGATCCCTGATTTACTATGGGTTTTATTTAGCAATGAAAATAGAATATAAAATAAATAACATATTTGAAACATAAGTGGGTGAAGAAATCAAGGTGGTGGCACGTTGATTTCAGGTGATTCACTTTCAACTTTTGTTTTTGGTTACCAATTTCTGTTACCTACTGTTTTCACCTTCGTCCCCATCCCACAATCACCAGTCCCACCTTTTTATTCCACCAATTCTTTTTTCTTCTATATAATCACCCTCCTCCCACCATTTACAAACCCTTTCCTACTCTCTTTTCTCTCTTATTTTAAATTCCAGTTTCTTATTTCCGGCGTCTGATACTTCCCGATCTTCACGCCGGAAACTTGATGTATGGGCTGTTAGAGATTCATGCCTTCTGTTCTCTGTGAAATCCTCCGATCCGGGTTTATGATCAATTCCTCACTAATCCGCCGGATCCATCTTGTTCAATCGTTTTCTGTCGTCTTTCTCTACTGGTTTTACGTTTTCTCGGAGGTTAACTCCGACTTCCGTCTTGATCCTGTCTGTTAGTTCTTCGTTCTTGTTCTTTCTTCAAGCTTTTTTATATATTAGTTTGTTTTAATCCCCATACCCCATGGCTTCTTCATGCGGAAATTCATCCGGATCTGATGGTGGCCGAAGCAGAGGTACTAATTTTTTGTCGCAATCATACCAGCACTAATGCACCGTATCCCATCAAGTTAAGATTGATTGCTAATGGCTATGGGTGCTTGCTAGTTTTGTTTTATTATATAGTATGATAATTAATTGTTGCGATCATATTAGCACTACTACTGGATCATATCCTATTAGAACAGAACACTTGCTTTGTTTATAGTAAGGTAATTTTTTTTGTTGCGATAATTACAGCACTAATGCATCAGATTCCATCAGAAACTTATAGTTATGCGTGTTTGGAGGGAGTACTAGTAGTACTCCCTAAACCCTACTCTATTAGTAGGATATTACTGGGTATGTTTGTTTTTTAGTACCGTATTTATGGTGTGGGTGAATTTTTTTTTTCATAGATTCACCACCGAATGACGGCTTGATGGACGAGAAGAAGAGGAAGAGGATGGAATCCAACCGTGAATCTGCACGCAGATCACGGTTGAGGAAACAAAAGCACGCCACGGATCTAACGGCTGAATTGAACAAGATCAAGAACGATAACGATCAGATCCGGGCCACAATCAACGTTACGACACAGCGATTCGTTGAAATCGAAGCAGAGAACTCTGTTTTGAGGGCTCAAGTGAGTGAACTTAGCCAGAGGCTAGAGTCCCTGAATGAGATCTTGAATTCAATGAAGATGAATGCCAATTGTACAACCACCACTCAATGCATGAGTGGTGGTACGGATGGGTTGTTTGAGTTTGATTTGTTTGAGAATCCATGGAACATGATGTGTTTTAATCAACAACCTATCATGGCTTCTGCTGATAATGTGTTTGGGTACTAGTGGATCATGACATGATGAAAGGGCTGATGTTTTGTGGGGTTGTAGTTTTTTATAGGTTTGTGGGGTTATTAAGCTTTTTATGTTGTAAGGTGTAATATGGGTTGTGATGGGACATTATCAACTATTGGAGCTAGATATTAACGCTTGTATTTGTGTTTTTATGTCATGTGGTTTTCTTAAGTATTTGTGTTTGTATTTGTATTTGTGGGGTTAATGGCTGTTTTTTTAATTATCAAGATTTGATTTCTTAAAATTGACTCTTGTTGACCGTTTTAAAAATGAACAACTTATAAATAACTAAAAGTTAAAAAAAAATGAAAACATATAGAAAACTAAATAAAAACAAAATTGACGAGTCATTTAAATAAAGAATATTGGATTTTAATAATACCCACTATTCGTCATTGGCCGTCAACAATCTCAACTTTAAAAATAATTACTAGCAGTCTCAACTATTGACATATTGGCCACCAATGGACCCTGACTAACAGAACTCTAACGTCTTTAGTCTCCGTCGCCGAAAAACCGTTTTTGGCTAGAAAAAAGATTTCTAAAGATCCGATCTAAGGTTACAAAGAGGTTTGGGACGAAGATGTTAAGTTTTCCGGCAAAATAGTTGAGTTTTCCGGCCAAAAAGAAGTTTTTCGGCGAAAAAAGAAGTTTTTCGGCGACTTCAATAATTGGGGCTTTTACTAGAAAAGGGTTCCTAAAGGTCCGTAATAAAGTTACAAAGAGGTTTGGGACGAAAATGTTGAGTTTTCCAGCCAAAAATAAGTTTTACGGCCAAAAACGTTTTTCCGACGACCGAAGACTAATGGCATTAGGGTTCTGTTAGTCAGAGTCCATTGGAGGCCAATATGTTAATAGTTGGGACTGACAGTGGTTATTTCTGAAATTGGGACTGTTGACAGCCAATAACGAATAGTTGAGATTATTAAAATCTAATATTCCTTTAAATAATATCAACAAAGTATTTCGTTGGGGAGTAGTCACATGATGAAAAGTTGAAAACTCAATACTTCAAAAATCTATCATTCAAATATATTTTTGTCTTCTTCAAATACAATACTGTATTGCTCGACTTCTTCACTTGCTTCTCTATCAAATCTACTCTCGCCTAAGTGTCAAGTTCCCATACAAATTTCAATAAATCAAAGGAAAATGAAATAGGTCGAGAAATTTAAATAGGTCCCCAAAGGGACATCCTGATGGTAACAAGCGTAGTCTACAGCCAAAAGGTTTACAATAAAAAGATAATTTTGAATTAATGAAGAAATGTGCAAGTAAGGTTGTGGATCTGAGCTTCTTAGCTTCTAATAACGGATCATGGACATCGAACTCGCTTATCTGTTTCTCATATTCTCGGTCAACTTTCCTTTGCTCATCACTTAAAACATTGTTCCTAAATGAGTGAATGTTTCGTTTTTTTTTTAACACCCATTTTTTCGCTCTCACACTGACGAACAGTGACTCAGTCGACCCTCGTCCAGATTGTCACAACTGCCATTTGAGCATCGCATCCGCAACTAGCAACACTCACACCAAGCAATCCGACGCCTACCCGGGTCAATCATAATCACTTGGTCCAACGGATATACACCAAATTAGTGAAGAGACCTCTTTTCTTGTTCAACCAAGTCAATACAAAAATCATGGTTAAAACTCAATGTAGCCCTAAATTTAGTAATTCGAACAACTATATTTATCTTTTAAGTAAAGAAACTAAAGTTACATATTTTTTAAAGGTTAAATTCATTCACAAACCACCCTCAAAATCGAGGGCAGCCAACCAAACAAGACCGATTACATGATATTAAAGTTATGTATTATAATATCATAACAAATGGAAAATTACAATGATCAACGTGTTGACCGACCATATACCAAAATTGAAAATCTATTACAAACTTTAAGAACCTAAATGTTGACTTACTAGACATGTGGATAAAACAGCTTATTGGCTCTTCCGCTATTTTTTTTGGCAATTTTATATATATAGATAAACTAACAAAATATTATATATATCATGTAAAATAATAAATATCATATATACCCTTACAAAACAGTTGAAATATCATGTATACCTAATTCATTAAATACAGTTTAATAAATGACAGTTTCATCCTTATTTTTCTAAAACTTTGAAATCTCATATTTGACTTTAAATTCAAATATTATATTTACTCATTTCTAGCTTAATTTATTTAGCTTAAATATAATATATAGAGTATGCTTATTGTTTATGGATAAAAATAAAAAAAAATAAAAAAAAATAATGATTAAAAATAAATTTAAGCTAAAAATGTGTTGTATAAAAATATAAAGTTAAAAGATGAACATATATGAAAACTTGAAGTTAAAAAAATAAGGGTAAATTGATCATTTATTAGATTGTTTTTAATAAATTGAGTATTTTTTATATTTTAACTACTTTGTTAGGGCATATATGATATTTATAATTTATAATTTTGATTGAGTATATATATGAAAATTTTCAAGTTTGTAAAGGTATATATGAAATTAATCTTTTTTTTAGACGGCGAGGAGCCTATGAAAACTTTCTAATTTGTTTATATGTTGCAATAAACAAATTTTATTTCTTTCTTTTTCTTCTCCATATTTTTACTCTCTAGTCTCGTTTTGCCAGTTTTTATTCTTCGTATTTAGATGTACGTTAAAACTGTAATTTGTATTATTGGAAAATAGGAATTTGTGAATGGCAATGTTGAGTACATTTCTTAAGATTCTTAAGAATAATAATAATAATAATAATTTTATAGGTTCGTGATATACCCTGTCGGGTGTTGCTGTGAAAATACAGACCTTAAAACTTAAAAGTGAACAAATAATTAAATCATAAAATTCTCTGGTCGTAGTTTCATCATTTAATAATGGATAAATTACACTTTTCGTCCTTTATGTTTGTATTAAATTGCAGTGGATAGCCTTTAACTTCAATAATTACAGTCATAATCCTTTATTTGGAAAACTCATTACACCTTTCGTCCTTTACCACTAACCAGGTTAATTTTTTTTGTTAAGTCTATTCACTTAAGTGTAATTCTGTAATTTTACCTATTTACTTAATAAAATATATATTTAGAAAAAGAAAAACTTAAGGAAATATATTTTGTATTTATAAATCAAGTGTAAATCAACAACCTGCAAAACCCTCTCAATTTCGATCTCTATTTTCCCCAAAAACTTCTCCTTCTCCTCACCAGATCTGATGCCAACTGTTCGATTCCTCCAATCCTACAGCTCTATTTCAATCCACCCTTCAATTTCACATGTGCTTGTCCTAGATTGAACTGATTTCATCCAGCTGTCGGTAGTAGGAGTCCGTGAACGGCTTGTTCGATTGGATTTATCGAAAGAATCACGAGTCTCTGTTGTTGCGGGATTGGTGTCCGTGCTGTAATTACTGAAGTTTAAGGTCATCCACTGCAATCCAATGCAAACATAAAGGACGAAAAGTGCAATTTATCCTTTAATAATCCTTTTGAGGCGAGTGGTTGATTTCCATAGCAAAAAGTTTGATATAGGGATGAGCTCGGTACCGTCCAGTACCGAAAATCCCCAAAAGTGGGTACCGGTACCGAATATACCTGGTTCGGTACGGTTCGGTACCGGTACGGTACCGGTATTTAAGGGTAAAAACCGGTAAATACCGGTACTGAACCGGTACCGAACCGGTACTGAAAATGTCAAAAGTCAGTACCGAATCGGTACCGAAAAGGTATCCGGTTCTGTAAATTCGGTACCGGTACCGGTCTGATTTGCTCATCCCTAGTTTGATATATGAAAAGAAACAAGTTACCACAACATCA
This sequence comes from Helianthus tuberosus, assembly GCA_030545235.1. NCBI lineage: Eukaryota > Viridiplantae > Streptophyta > Magnoliopsida > Asterales > Asteraceae > Helianthus > Helianthus tuberosus. Next base: position 166,117,542 of record CM060369.1, on the reverse strand, counting down.
TCCTAGTTATTTTATAGTGTCTATTTATAAGTATATGTTGCTTTGTATGACTCATGTAACATATCAAATTTTATTTTATGTAAGTATGTATGTGATGGTGCTTTGAAGTTTGTTTGTGATTGTTGATATGGCAACGCAAACTTTTTTTGTTTGTATGATTGATAACAACTCACAAAATCGTGAAGCGTTATTGAATCATAATATGTGATATTTCATATTTGTAGATAAACCTATATAATTGGTAAGTTATTCTACAAAAGCTCCTAATTGTAAGAAGTGTAAGAATGATTTATAGAGTGACAAGTGTCTAATAACCTAAAATTAAACTCACTACATCACCACTCAAAACCTAAACACCCACCCCCACCCCACCACCACCCAAAAACCTAACCCCCCCGACCCCTTACCCCCCCCCCCCCAAACCCCCAACCCCCAAAAACCTAACCCCCCCCCCCACCCACCCCCAAAAAACCTAAAAAAAAACTAAACACCCACCACCATCCAAAAACCTAAACCCCCACCCCTCACCCCCTCGGCAATATATATATATATATATATATTGGGGGTGGGTGATGGGGAGGGAGGTGGGTGGGTGTCGCAACCCCCGCCGCCTATCTGTCCCGAGAATGGGCGGCCGCGAGACCAGTTTTGGTGGTATCATTGTTTATCAATTTTGGCAGCGGAAATTTCATCAGGACCGTAGTTAGGAAATATTTATCAGAATAAAACCACCATATTTTATATTAATAATCACATGGGTAAAACCCAAGTTTCTTATTACAACATATTTATAGGGATACACCATATTTTATTTAAAACATCGTCTTTTAGGTTACTTTTATAGCCACATTTTTCCAAGCCGTCAATGCTCTCCAGCTGGCTTTCTTCTAATTTGGCTTTTACATTTTGTTACCAGAAACGCGTTTTAAAAACATTTGTCATTGGGAAATACTTGTGAGTGAATTCCAGTTTAATCAAGAAGAGTTTCATCCATTAACAGTATTGAGAGCAATCACATTGTTTAATTCTACACAATTACTCATTCAGTATTGTCAATCCTGACTGGTGGGTCATATTACACATTGGCTAACTCGTTGTCCAATGGTAACGTGTTTCACATTTTGTATACAAAACCCCAACATACCGGCAGTAATTGAAGAACTACAAAGGCTCAATCACTGCTTAATCACATTGTAAAATATTTAAGGTTTTGTAATAACAATTTACAAAAATGAGATTACTCACATTGCTGACTTAGGTTTCTTCTAAGGTTTCCTGGAGATTATCTATAATTTACACAATGCACACGCGTTAGTATAATAACACTTTATATTTACATTAGTTATACCCTCCCCGAAATGGCATTCCAACGACTACGTCGGGCAGAACCCTGACAGCCGTTACGGAACCCTGGATCAATCGGGCAGCGTATCTAATACGTAATCGGGGTTATAATACTTACATATAATACTTACATCGGGGCAAAACTTCGTTAATTAGAGGGGTATAATGCCCAGAAATTACTTATACTACGTAATATTTCGAGAGAGAAAAGAATTTTGAGCGAATTTTCTGAAGACCCGATGCCTGCTATTTATAGGGCCTGATTTTCGTTTTCTCGTGGCCCGCGTAAGGTTACTCCTCGGGTTACGCGGCCCGCGTAGTAGGGGTGTAGGGCTTAGGTCCGTCGATTCAACCAGCTAGACTTACCACGATGATGACACCTGGCGGCCTTGGGTGCGACCCTGACTTCTTGCTGTCGCGGCCCGCGAAGGCGATAGCCAAATGTGACAACTCGAAATTTAGAACCTTTCGTTGTATCTTGGTGTAACTTGCTTGAAACGTTATGTGATTAGTTAACTTGTTGGTTCAATGAATGACCTAAGTGAAATTTTGTGATTATGTGTTATGCTTGTATGTATGAGTGTGATTATGTGAACCGAGACACAAGGACACGACTCGAGACCATGCGGTCTCGAGTGAACAGTAACGGTTGGGCCGGATTGGGCCATGCACCTCTTTAGTCCACTAGTATATAACCATTGTGGTTAGTCACACTTGTCATTTTTGGGCAAACAACACACACTCTCCTACACACACACACTCTCACTCTCTCTCACTAAAACCCTAGCAACACCACCCTCTTCTCTTGTGCCGGATCAAGAGTAGCAAGCCAAGCTCTCGGATTTGCTTGTGTTCTTCACTCGGAAACTTTCGGACAACAAACCTACTCTCCTTCACACACACCTCATCAACCGGTTAGTGTTTTATGATGTTTGTTGTTAGAATAGTTGTATGAATGATGATGTTCTTGTGAATCGGATGTGTATGATGATGTTATTCGGCTAACATGTCTTGATTTCGGATATATTGCATATTGAGCTAATGATGTCTTGTGTCTAAATGTGATTTGAACCATTGATTGTTGATGTTCATGAAATAGGCTTGCATATATGTATTAGATAATGCCATGTTAATCGGATTGTACACTCTTGTGCTAAGAACCGAATGCTTGTTAAACCGGCTACATGTGTGTGGAAATCGGATTAGTGTAGAGTCGAGTTTGAGGTGTTGTGTGATGATTTGAAACCATTAGATGAGTATGTTCAAGTGTTCTAATTGTTGTTCATGTTATGATTAATGCTAAAAACCCTAAAATATGATGAACAAGTTTGAATGATCATGATGAACTACTTGAATGTATGAAAAACAACATGAATATGTTATGAAGATGTCTTGAATATTTGAAAATTGGTATGTTTGATCCATTTCGGTAAATAGTTAGACAAGGGAACATGTTTGTGCTCTACTATTGGATAGTACACCATATCATGAAATCAAAACTCTATTGGATAGTACACTGTGTAGGATCAGCTGATGTCCAGTCGAGACCTCTGGTTTCGACTCGAGACCAGGAACATGATAACTCGAGACTGCAGTTTGTGACTCAGGTTGCGAGTCGAGAACCCCTAGTCTCGACTCGAGACCACACGACATCAGCACAAAACAGCATGACTCGAGACCATGGTTGCGGGTCCGGTTACGACTCGAGATCACCTAGTCTCGACTAGTTCATGCATGACTCGAGAACTCATAGTGTTACGACCGCTTATTCATATTAATAGAAACAACAACTTATCAAAATCTAGACCTTGTAATTAACATTGTTTATAACCTTTTTAACAAAATTTGGGCATGACCCATTTGTAAAACAAGCATACCCCCTGTTTTTACATATAATAAAACATCATCCATCAACAACCCTAGTTACATTAAACTACCCAAAACAAAAACAACAAGTTTTTAAGTTTAAGACTTCTAACAAGATAAAACCGAATAACAAGACATAGACCCAAAAGTATGCATTTTTAACTAGCGGAAGCGTTCGGTATAACAAGGCATAGACATGTGCTCGCCCCAAGCTCCGGATCGCCTAAAGTGAGGATTTACCTACAATCAACAACAAGGTTTTACAAGTTAGTCATCATACTTGATAATCTATAACTCTTTCGTTTTAATTCCATCCGTATATGAGCTTTCACCTTTCTTACGCATTCAACTACCCAAATTCTTGGGTTTAGCATAAACACTCTCAATGAGAGTTAAGCATACATAAAACTACCCAAATACTTGGGTTTGGCATAAACACTCTCAATGAGAGTTAAACATACATATCCAACCCGTTTAACCAGGTTGATTGCTTTCAACATAAATTCTTCTTTCTATCCGTATAACGGATTAAGCTTCTCGCATTTATCATAGCATACAAAATCACCCGTTCAAGACGGATGGGAGCTTATTCTTAATCGACTTGTTCACTAGAACCGGTCGACTTGCATAGCTTATTATAACTTTATTAACAACCAAATCCGCAAGGGATTTACTAGTTACTTACTAATCACCATAACATTTTGACAATAATTAATTATGATGTTATAACAAAATTAAAAATAAGGTTTTCGTATGCAACGAAACATACCTCGGTCTTGCGTGCCTTCCGCCTTCTTAGAGCTTGTACCTTCTTCCTTCACGCCTACATTACAACATTCGTTCATTTAGTCTACCAATTTCGTCCTACCATTTTAACATTACCAATACATTCTTCTCCTAAGCATTTCATCAAACACTTGGTAGGCATCATAATTAAGGCATAAGGTACAAGTCTTTAAAGCACATCTTTACTAGTTCATCATCACCCAACATTCATGTTTATTCTAATTTACATATTTATTTCCTTCTACTTCAATTAATCTTACATTCAAGCATTACAAACAAGATCATACATCAAGATAACAAGCCATCACAATCATTATGATCTTCCTAAAATTTCACAAAATGGGTTTTCACTACAATCTTTCATGCAACCTAAAATCACCCATGATTCTTGTTCTAGGAGGCAATTCTAACTCAGATTTCTCCTATTTGATACAAGAAATCGAGATTGGGTTGAACCCCTCATTCTACAAATCATGATATCAAGAAATTAAGCTTACCACATCAAAAGTCAAGTTTAGATGAGTGCAAAATAGGGTTCATGCATTGGATTACCCTTCTAATTCCACTTCAATTTGTTGAATTTGATGGAATAAGGGCTTCACTTGGTTTTCCCCTGTTTGATCGACCTCAAACACGTACAGGGTATGTGTTTGTGGGTTTACCCACTATAATTCCCTAATTTTATAAATTCTTACACTTTACCCCCTTCTAAGTTGATAAGCATTTAAATTTGAGCATTATTCCACTATTTAACTTATTCCTTATCATAACCCACCATTTTAGTAAATTTTTGTTCATTTTTATTTATCTTAATAATAATCGGTTTTTTGGGTGTTACAAGTCTACCCCCCTTAAAAGAGGTTTCGTCCCCGAAACCTGATTATATAACAGCTTTAAATATTGACATACCGAAAAGAAAAGGATAATATTTCCTCATTTCGTCTTCTGCTTCCCATGTGAGATCCGAACCTTTTCGGTGTTGCCATTGCACCAACACTTGCTTAACAGTTTTGTTGCGGAGATTCTTTACTTTGAAGTCTTTGATGGCTACGGGTCTTTCGACGTAATTTAATCCCTCGTCCAACTCAATATCATCGAGTGGTACTAGTGCTGTTTCGTCCGCAGGACTCTTCCTCAACTGCGATACGTGGAAGGTATTATGAATCCCGTCTAGAGCAGGCGGTAGTTCTAATCGATATGCGACTCTTCCAACTCGAGCCAAGACTCTGAACGGTCCAATATATCGAGGACCTAATTTGCCCCGCTTGCGAAAACGGATTATACCCTTCCATGGGGACACCTTCAACAGAGCAAAATCTCCGACTTGAAATTCAATAGGTCGCCTTTTCTTTTTCGCGTAAACTTTTTGCCGATCCTGGGCCGCTTTCAGTCGCGCTCTTACCAATTTTATCTTTTCATTTGTTACTGCTATTAGATCACTTGGCGCAAGCTCTCTTTGCCCCACTTCACCCCAACACACGGGAGTTCTACATTTTCTTCCGTACAGGAGTTCATATGGAGCCATTTTAAGGCCACTATGGTAACTATTATTATAAGAGAATTCCACTAGGGGTAGATGGTCAGCCCAGCTTCCCCCAAAGTCTAATGCACACGCTCTCAGCATATCGATAAGGGTTTGAATGGTTCTTTCTGACTGGCCATCAGTCTGAGGGTGGTAGGCGGTGCTTATGTGTAATCTCGTGCCCACACTTTCGTGAAACTTTCGCCAATAACGTGAGGTAAATCTGGTGTCTCGGTCCGAAACGATGGACACAGGCACCCCGTGTCGAGATATGATTTCATTCATATATATTTCTGCCATTGTCTCGGAGGAGTAAGCCTCTTTGATAGGTAGAAAATGAGCGCTTTTCGTAAGCCGATCTACGATTACCCATATTGTATCGTGCCCTTTTTTCGTTCTAGGAAGTTTAGTTACCAAATCCATTGTTAGTTCCTCCCACTTCCATACCGGGAACTCTAAAGGTTGCAACTCCCCGTATGGTTTTTGATGCTCTGCTTTCACTTGAGAACATGTTAAGCATTTCGCGACATACTTAACGATATCACGTTTCATGCCCGGCCACCAATAATTGGTCTTCAAATCCTGTTACATCTTTGTAGCCCCGGGGTGGACCGAATATCGTGACTTATGAGCTTCTTCAAGTAACGCAGTCTTGACTTCACAGAAACGAGGTATCCAGATTCGGCCGAATCTCGTCTTGAGTCCGATCGAATTTTCTTCTAATTTATCCGTCACACCTTTTAATCTTTCTTTCTTTTCATCTTCCGCTCCAAGCGACTTTATTTGAGAATTACGTATCGTCTCGAGTAATCGTGGCGTAACTATCATCTTCATGGATTTTACTCTAATGGGAGACGGATACTCTTTTCGGCTTAACGCGTCGGCTACCACATTCGCCTTCCCCGGGTGATAAAGGATATCACAATCATAATCTTTGATAAGTTCTAACCACCTCCGTTGCCTCATATTTAAGTCTTTCTGCTCAAAGAAATACTTAAGACTTTTGTGATCTGAGTAAATTGTGCACTTCACGCCATATAGATAATGCCTCCAAATTTTTAAGGCAAATACTACCGCTGCCAATTCCAAATCGTGTGTTGGGTAGTTTACTTCATGCAACTTCAGTTGTCGTGAAGCATATGCGATAACTCTTCCCCTTTGCATCAAAACGCAACCTAAACCTTGATGTGACGCGTCTGAATAGACCACCATGTCTTCAGTCCCATCGGGTAATGTCAAAACCGGTGGACATGACAATTTCTCTTTTAATACTCGGAAGGCTTCTTCCTGTTCTTTACCCCACACGAACTTCTCTTTCTTCCTCGTCAGCTTTGTCAAAGGCAAAGCTATCTTTGAAAAATCCTGTATGAACCTTCTGTAATATCTCGCAAGGCCTAGAAAACTTCTTATTTCAGTCGGGTTCTTCGGAGGAACCCATTTCATTACAGCATCGATCTTTGATGGATCTACTAGGACACCCTCTGAATTGATCACATGGCCCAGAAACTGCACCTCTCTGAGCCAAAAGGCGCATTTTGAAAATTTCGCGTAAAGTTTCTCCTTACGGAGAACTTCAAGTACTTCACGCAAGTGTTTTGCATGCTCGGCCTTGCTTCGCGAGTAGACTAGAATATCATCTATGAACACGATCACAGATTTATCTAACATGGGGCGACATACCCGGTTCATAAGATCCATAAACGCAGCCGGCGCATTCGTCAACCCGAAAGACATGACTAAAAATTCATAATGCCCATAACGGGTTCTGAACGCGGTTTTCGGAATATCTTCTTCCCGTACTCTAACTTGATGGTACCCCGAACGCAAATCTATCTTTGAGAACCAACTCGCCCCTTGCAATTAATCAAAGAGATCGTCAATTCTTGGTAAAGGGTAGCGGTTCTTGACAGTTAGCTTGTTTAACTCTCTGTAGTCGATGCACATGCGCATCGACCCGTCTTTCTTCTTAACAAATAAGACAGGCGCTCCCCAAGGTGACACACTCGGACGTATAAAGCCCTTGTCTAACAGGTCTTGTAATTGTGTCATTAGCTCCCGCATCTCGGTGGGAGCCATTCTATAAGGAGCCTTCACAACCGGCTTCGCAACCGGATTCAATTCAATATGAAACTCTATTTCTCTTTCGGGAGGAAGTCCCGGCAATTCATCCGGAAATACATCCGGAAATTCATTCACGATCTCTACATCTTCAAGCTTCGGAAAATCTCGATGAGCATCTACCACGTAAGCTAGGTATGCCTTACCCCCGTTAAGTGTATACTTAGCGGCTTGAACGAGGGTACAAAGTTTCGCTTCCACCCTTCTCTCTCCTTGTATAGCTATTCGTTTTCCACTTGGGGACTGAACATGTACCGTTTTGGTTTCACAATTAATTCCCGCTTGGTGTCGGGTCATCCAATCCATACCCACAATCATTTTAAATTCCCCCAAAACCATAGGTATGAGGTCAATATCGAATTCTTCATCTTCTATGGTAAATTTGCAATTTTTACAAATTTCGTGTAACATATAAATCTTGCTATCAGCTATTTCTACTTCTAGAGGCATCGGCATTCGTTCGATCTTAAATGAAGGATGTTGTATGATTTCATTTGAAATAAACGACATAGTGGCCCCGGTATCAAACAAGACATAAACCGGTATGGAGTTGAGTAAAAAGATACCTGAAACCACATTCGGATGAGACTTAGCTTCTTCGGAGGTGATTTGAAACATCCTCCCTTTCGCTTTAGAGCTCTCTTCGTTCTTTCCCTCCTTCTTTGATCCTTGTTGGAGTTTTGGACACTCCGACTTAACATGCCCCTTTCCAAAACAGTTGAAGCAAGTCTTCGAGTTATCTGGACATTGAAAAGACGAGTGTCCTTCCTTACCACACTTGTAGCACCCCTTCTTGCCTAACAAACACTCCCCGGTATGAAGCTTTCCACAAGTCTTACAAGAAGGGATACCACTTTTCGACTTATCTTTCCTTCCTTGATCTTGATACCTCCCCTTTTTGGATGGACTCGAATTTGCACCTTTCTCGCTTGATCTCTTTTCCCCACGTTCTTCTTGCCTCTTGATTTCGATTTCTCTATCCCGTGCCAAATTGATGAGCTCATCTAGGGTCTCACATTTCGAAGGAGTAATGAACTCCCTAAATTCCGCCTTTAAAACCCCATAAAAGCGATTGATCTTCATTCTTTCAGTCTTCACAAAATCCCCACAGAACTTCATCTTATCCAAGAAAGTATTTGATATTTCATTTATCGACTCGTTTTTCTGTCGGAGGCGCAAGAAATCCTCCTGAATCTTATCAATAGCCGACTGAGGGCAATGGTATCTCATAAAAGGTTCCTTGAATTCTTGCCAAGTCATCACTTGTAGTCTATCCTCCCCTATTTCTTTACTGTGGGCATCCCACCAATCCTTCGCCTGAAGCGTAAGTTGACCAGTAGCGAACATCACCTTATCTTCGTTATCACAACGACTTCGAATAAATACTGCTTCGATATTTGAAATCCATCTTTGGCATGCGATCGGGTCGATTTTACCATCATACGTCGCGGGATGACACGCCATGAAGTCTTTATACGTACACCATCGTTCTTTGCTTTTGCTTCTAGATCCCTCTATCAGTTCTTTCAGTTCTTCAATCTTGCTAGTCATCATGGCATCCACAACTCCCAACACCCGACTTTCTACTTCCTGAGCTAATCGTGGAAGACTAGCTTGCATAACCCCTTCTGCCACTTCAGTGACTTTATTGTACATTGCTTCTTGACGAGCAGAATCATCGTCATCATTAACGTTTCTTGCATCAGCCATCTACACAATATCATGCTTCTCGTTTAATACAATTTACAAACTTTCCGTATAACGTTACTCATTAATCATCATTCACTTAATCCATTTCATGTCATTTGCTTCATTTCTTTTGATTCTTACGAATCCAGTTTTGTTGTAATCGCTAATTGTGATTACATACACTTATTAAACCTTATATGGACACTACGTGGTCATGAAACAAGCTTTCGGACGACCCGGTAATACAATTATGATCACATACATCTATTAACTCTTTTATGGCCTTCATATAATCATAAGGTAAGTGTTCGGACAACCCGAAAGCACAAAATGTGAAAACAAAAATTTTTCAGCAAATTGCTCTTTACATAAGCCGTCGGCGACGGCAAGTATGCCCGTCGGCGACGGGCTTCCAATCATGGCCGTCGGGCGGTTTAACCCGTCGGCAGTAAGTTAGGGCGTCGGAGGAAGGGATGCCGTCGGCGACGAGCTTCCGTTTTGCAGAAACGCTGCTGCTACTTTTTGGCTGTTCCGACTACTTTCCGAGTCCGTTTTCAACTCCCCGGCTCCCGGGATTTCTCATTTAACCCAGATTAACACTCCATAACATAATGAATCTCATTTCTTAAACCGTAGCGCACCATACATGTTCATATTAAACGAATGTTTAAAAATTTTACCTCTTTGGCGATCTTGGGAGCGAGCACTCTTTCGAACGAGCCATCGGGTTGAGTTCAAGCGTCGCGTTTAACGCTCGAATCCCTCAATCCTTGGCTTTGATACCAACTTGTTACGACCGCTTATTCATATTAATAGAAACAACAACTTATCAAAATCTAGACCTTGTAATTAACATTGTTTATAACCTTTTTAACAAAATTTGGGCATGACCCGTTTGTAAAACAAGCATACCCCCTGTTTTTACATATAATAAAACATCATCCATCAACGACCCTAGTTACATTAAACTACCCAAAACAAAAACAACAAGTTTTTAAGTTTAAGACTTCTAACAAGATAAAACCGAATAACAAGACATAGACCCAAAAGTATGCATTTTTAACTAGCGGAAGCGTTCGGTATAACAAGGCATAGACATGTGCTCGCCCCAAGCTCCGGATCGCCTAAAGTGAGGATTTACCTACAATCAACAACAAGGTTTTACAAGTTAGTCATCATACTTGATAATCTATAACTCTTTCGTTTTAATTCCATCCGTATATGAGCTTTCACCTTTCTTACGCATTCAACTACCCAAATTCTTGGGTTTAGCATAAACACTCTCAATGAGAGTTAAGCATACATAAAACTACCCAAATACTTGGGTTTGGCATAAACACTCTCAATGAGAGTTAAACATACATATCCAACCCGTTTAACCAGGTTGATTGCTTTCAACATAAATTCTTCTTTCTATCCGTATAACGGATTAAGCTTCTCGCATTTATCATAGCATACAAAATCACCCGTTCAAGACGGATGGGAGCTTATTCTTAATCGACTTGTTCACTAGAACCGGTCGACTTGCATAGCTTATTATAACTTTATTAACAACCAAATCCGCAAGGGATTTACTAGTTACTTACTAATCACCATAACATTTTGACAATAATTAATTATGATGTTATAACAAAATTATAAATAAGGTTTTCGTATGCAACGAAACATACCTCGGTCTTGCGTGCCTTCCGCCTTCTTAGAGCTTGTACCTTCTTCCTTCACGCCTACATTACAACATTCGTTCATTTAGTCTACCAATTTCGTCCTACCATTTTAACATTACCAATACATTCTTCTCCTAAGCATTTCATCAAACACTTGGTAGGCATTATAATTAAGGCATAAGGTACAAGTCTTTAAAGCACATCTTTACTAGTTCATCATCACCCAACATTCATGTTTATTCTAATTTACATATTTATTTCCTTCTACTTCAATTAATCTTACATTCAAGCATTACAAACAAGATCATACATCAAGATAACAAGCCATCACAATCATTATGATCTTCCTAAAATTTCACAAAATGGGTTTTCACTACAATCTTTCATGCAACCTAAAATCACCCATGATTCTTGTTCTAGGAGGCAATTCTAACTCAGATTTCTCCTATTTGATACAAGAAATCGAGATTGGGTTGAACCCCTCATTCTACAAATCATGATATCAAGAAATTAAGCTTACCACATCAAAAGTCAAGTTTAGATGAGTGCAAAATAGGGTTCATGCATTGGATTACCCTTCTAATTCCACTTCAATTTGTTGAATTTGATGGAATAAGGGCTTCACTTGGTTTTCCCCTGTTTGATCGACCTCAAACACGTACAGGGTATGTGTTTGTGGGTTTACCCACTATAATTCCCTAATTTTATAAATTCTTACACTTTACCCCCTTCTAAGTTGATAAGCATTTAAATTTGAGCATTATTCCACTATTTAACTTATTCCTTATCATAACCCACCATTTTAGTAAATTTTTGTTCATTTTTATTTATCTTAATAATAATCGGTTTTTGGGGTGTTACACATAGACTTTAACCGAGATCGCACAGTCTCGACTCGAGATCGCACAGTCTCGACTCGAGACCATGTACGCACACTCGCTGGATTGGACTTGCATAGTTACGGGCCTAAGTTAGTGGGCCGAATGTATGGACTTTCTGTGTATTGTTAATTGTGTATGTCGTGCACTGTTTTGGACCTGCATGCTATTACGAGCCCAACTGTTTGGGCCGCACACTTAGACTTTGGTTATTACATAAATGTTACTGTGGAACTTGTTGTGAACTGTTGATGAACTGCCATGCTAGACATGTATGCCATGATCGTTACTTGTGTACAATACGTGTAGAACATACGTGCACTACTTGGATATGAACCTGACGTGAATGGTATCTATGTTAGGACGTAGTTGACCACTTACAACTTGATTGACTTTTCTGTGTATCTGCCAAGCAAACCAAGGTGAGTTCACACCCTCTACAAAGCATGGGATTCCCAGGGGTCGGGAATTGGGGTTAAGGAACATGGGTTCCTCGTCCTCCTTGGGTAGGACAACATTGGTTCAGGAATGTAATTCCTCGTCCTCATGGACAGATAACTCGTACTAGACCAAAACTCTATCACGAAGTCCCTCCTTTTTATATCGACGGGCCAATGGCGAGCGGGTCATTAGTTAGATAGCGCTATTTAGGTCTGACAAACCTCACACCGTGCCGCAGAGGACGGGCGTGAACTAATGGATCTGGGGCACGTCAATGATGATAGACATTGACAGTTTCAGGGCACATAAACATGAATACAGTCAGCAGTCGATATGGTCACGAGTCTAGTGTATACATGGGGTAGCCCCCACGGCCGAAATGCCAGATAACTAACAAGGGGTAGCCCCCACGGCTGGATTGCCAGAGTAACCGGGAATAAACAAGTCACGTTTTCAAACTATGGGGTAACCCCCACGGCAGGATGCCAGATAAAGGAAACTGTTTTCGAAACAATCTAAAACGAACACCCAACTGTGAACTCACTCAACTTGTTGTTGACTCGTTACTACATGCTTTGCAGGTCATTAGGTACTTAGCTGGAGCTTGCATGGGAGGGAGTCGTTGTGGGACATGGACAGATGTGTGTCATGTTAAACTTTGAAACAATTAAACTTATGTTACGGTTTTAAACATTATGCTTCCGCTTGCAACTTAACTATGTTTTGTTTGGACACCAATTGTATTGGTTAAACTTTTATATCTTTCAACTTGCATGTTCAATATGATTGGTGGCTGGATCCTGGTCAGTCACGCCTCCAAGCGGTAGTATTCCGCATGTGGATTTTGGGGGTGTGACACCAAAGGCTACGCGCCCCGCGAGGACCCATTTTTCTTGTTTTTAATTAATTTTTATAAAAATGAAGGTATCCGGGTCCTGTTTTAGCGTATGGGGTGTATTTTAAGACATATTAGGGTATTTTAAAATATATTAGGGTGTTAAAATATTTTCGAGGGTTGTTATAGTGGGGGTTTAGGTTTTTGGGTGGTGGTGGATGTTTTTTTTTTTTTTTTTTTTTGTGTAGTGGATTTTTTTTAAAAGCTTTTGTACCTTTCTTACAATTAGAATCCTTTCTATTTGATTCTAATCCCCTATATAATAAATCTAAAAGTCTTGAAAAGAACGTATTCAACAATCTTATTTGGACTCACATTTTCCACCAATACAAATTACAGTTTAACATACATAGTTAAGTTTGAAGGAGACAAGGAAAATATATACAAAAGACGAATAGATAACAAAAATGCGTAGAACACTTTATCTACATCACTACATGTCAATGTTTAATTGGCTCTCAAAATTCATATTTATGATTAAAAATTTAGTAAATAACTCAATATCATTCTTAATTAAAATTAGAGAAAATTACCAAAATGTCACTTGACCAACCAAACTTACCAAAATGTCACCCTTTCTGTGTTCATGGGCGGACTCATCCGGTATGGGAAACGTCTGACAGTAAACTTGAAGAGTCCATGAATGAGGAGGTTACATGTGTCAGGCGGGTGACATTTTGGTAAGTTGGGTTGGTCAAGTGACATTTCGACGCTTTTTTTTATTTTTTGGTGTAAGAAGCCCTAGAGTTATTAAACATTATTTTTTTTGAACGACCAACAAACTCAATCTTGAGCACTCTCGGGGCACCCACTGGACAAACGGAGTACTCCGAGAGTAACCCGAGTCCACCATTAATTCCGGGGAAAACCCGGTAACCCACCCGCCCGTAGGCACGACGGTGAAATAACCGGTAAAACCCGTTTGGCTCAAGGATCCAACCCAGGTTTCCCTGGGTCTCCTATCATTGCCCACCAATACCTCACTCTGCACCAAGTGGGAGTCGAACCTGCATCTCTCAAGAAAAATGCAAGCCATCCACCACTTGATCTAGAGATCATTGGCTTTATTAAACATTATTAACTGCATTAATTATCTAAACGACTTGTTGAATTTTCTAGAACCGGTTCATCAAATAATTATTTTTGAACATGCTGACTTTAACGGGTATCTTATACGCTTAGGGTGAAGGGTGTGGTTACCTATTCTAAATAGGTAAACTCCTAATTCACCCAATCACACATTCTCATGTCAATTCATCTAAATAAGTTGTTTAATGCTCAAAAACGTTGGCGGTGGTTTACCTAATGGGATTTAGGTAAATTATTTTAAAAAATGTGATTGGTTGAGAAGAAATGGACCCCACCACACAGCCATCCCCCCCCCCCCCCCCCTCACCGAATCGGTGTAGGTTCCCCGAAGAAGCTTTGCAAAATCGGTAAAGGAATGGTTGGCGGTGGTTTACCGACTCGGTAAACTAGTTTACCGTATGAAACCGATTTCCACTCCGCTTACCCTTATTACCAAATGTGTTTCTGTATAATTTTTGAATTTAACACTTGTCAGTATTACATAATAAAATTAAAAAAGACATGATGAGAACGACAAACAATATTAACACTTGTCAGTATTATGTTAAAATAATACTTGATGTGTACTAGCTCCGAATACAAAGAGCCGACAAAGTTCATTAAACAAATGACTAAACAAAATGGCTATATCAATGATTGATATAAATCATCAAAAGAAAACAAAATACTTTAGGGTAATTTCATTACTAAATAATTTTCTACTTTAACTGCTAACCACTACTTAATACAAAATGTTGGTTTCGATCTGTGCACAGCTTGAAACAACTACCTAGACAACGAGAAAAAAAACATCACTGGTGATCTAGTGATACAGATTTCTTATCAAGGGGTTTAAGAGTGTGGGGTGGGGGTTGGGGCGGGGTTGGCTGAAAACGCCCAATCCACCACCCCGGGTGGGCTTGGGTTTGGGCGCGGCCCAAGGGGCAGGAGTTTAAGACCGGGCGTTGGGCATGCCTAGCGGTCCTACATGGCCGGCTCCTATTCGTTTGTTAGCTAGGTCATAGCGGGCTACATTTAAAATTCAAATTATAACCATTTGGCCAAGCCAAGCGGTTCACCCACCCAACTGTCCACATCGCTATATATATAACCCCCAACCACACTTGTTGTCCACCGCTACCCCAACCCAAACACACTTGATCGAACCCGCTACCCACACACACTTGATCGATGGCCTCTTGGACACACGAGGAAGAGCTAGCTCTTGTCAGGAGCGTCGTTGACGCAATGAAGGGCTGCCAACCCGGTGAGACCCGTTACTGGCCGGAAGCTTTTGCTAGCTACAGCATAACGTGGGAAACAACAGGCACAATTTAAACGCGTGCCAACACAAATGGTGCGAGCTACGACCGAAGCTCGATCGTTTTAAAGCATACTACGACAGCGTCCCGGGCGGTGAGATAAGTCACGAAGACCGGGTGGCCGTTGCCAACATCGAGTTCCTGGGCAATGAGCGGAAGCCGTTCAACAATCTAACCCTTTTCGAAATCTACCTAACGCTCTAGGTTTTTTTTTTCTAATCCTTTTTTTACTTTTTTGTAGAATTTTGTAATTTTTAGGAATTTAATAAAATTTTAGGCTTTTTTTTAAATGTTGTGTGTATTTTTTAATTTTTGTTTTTTTTTAATTTTTTTTAATAAACCTGCCAAGCCACGCGGGCTAGCCACGTCCCGCCATATCCCACGGACACGTCACTCACCAACGGGGGGCTCAAACTCTACGTGTCAACCCATGCCCTAAACCCCGCCCCACCATACCCCACGGTCTAAAATGAGGATCTATTGTGCGAGAGGGCTCTCTAGGACAAACCCAATTAAAACAACGTATGTTAGATCTCTCGACATTCGCGAATAATTCACATCTTAAAAAATAAAAATAGAAGAACAAAGAGAAAAAAAGCTCCAACAATCTTGATGGTTTCGTCTTCAAACAAACGTCTTTCATTTTTACGAAAATAAATCTATTTTATTCTTTTTTCATTTTCGTTCTTTTTTATCTTCATTCGTCTTCTTTTGCATATATTTTGCAACTTTTACTTAGGTTTTTTTTTTAAATTCAGGTATGTGCGGTTTTGATTTGTGATCAATATTTATTTTAGAGTAAAGTCCTTTTTGAGTCTTTGTGGTTTGTGCATTTTAACTATTTGAATCCAAAAATCAAACTTGTCTTGATTTGAGTCCCTGTGGTTTGTATTTTTAACCATTTGAATCCAAAACGCAAACCTCATCCAAATCATGGACTAAAAGGGTTGGATTCAAAGGGTTAAAAATACAAAACACAGGGACTCAAATGGTTGGATGATGTTTCATTTTGGATTTAAAGGGTTAAAAATACAAACCACAGAGACTCAAATCAAAACAAGTTTAGTATTTTGATTCAAATAGTTAAAATGCACAAACCACAGGAACTCAAAAAGGACTTTACTCTTTATTTTACTTTTATAATTCATGGCGGGTGACTAATTTTTAAAAAGAAAATCAAAATAGAAAATAAAAACCTAAAATAAAAAGAAAATCAAAATAGAAAATAAAATCCTAAAATGATATGAACTAGTTAAAATGCCCCGCGTTGCGGGGCGTAAATTGTGCTAGCAACGTTGGGTGGTAGAAGCGTAGTTAGCCAATAATGATCAAAATCGGGAAAAAAACGTAAAAGAAAAGCATGAATTTTAACACGAACTAACTCACGTGACCTATAACGTAGACGAACTCGTAATTATACAGACATTTATTAGAAAATTGAAAGGTTAAAAAGTTTTTAGAAAATGGATGGACAAGGTGAAAACATTAAAACTTGAAGGGAATAAACTAAACTTTAACAAAAATTAAAACTTAAGTGGAGTAAACTAAACTTTAACAAAAAAAAAATTATCGGCTAGGTGGTGAAGAGGTTGTTGGTGAATAAAGTCCTAGTGACAGAATTGTAATTAATCTCACATTGTTGTCCAATTATTACACTGTAGCTAATATATAGTTAACGAACGGACGATAGATAGTAATTTTAATTTTATTTTTAAATTAAGAGTTAAATGCCATTTTAGTCCTTGTGGTTTGGACTATTTTGCCAGTTTAGTCCAAAGTTTTCATTTTTAACCTGTGGGTCCAAAAAGGTTTCACAGTTGCCATTTTAGTCCACTTGGTTAACTTCATCCATTTTTTCTGTTATCGAGAAGGCCAATTCGGTCATTTTGAATGTAATTCTGTTAACTAAAAGGGCAATCCAGCCATATAAAATGACCGAATTGGCCTTCTCGTTAACAGAAAAAATGGATGAAGTTAACCCAGTGGACTAAAATGGCAACTGTGAAACATTTTTGGACCCACAGGTTAAAAATGAAACCTTTGGACTAAACTGGCAAAATGACCCAAACCACAAGGACTAAAATGGCATTTAACTCTTAAATTAATATAAAAACTTTTTATAATTTTTTATTTAAAATATTTTAATAGTTTATTATTATAATTACTTTTTATAACATATTTTTATTTTTTTTCCTTTTTTTAAACCATTTATTTCCTTTACCATTTTTTAACAATTTTATTTTTATTTATTAGAACATATATTAATTTATCAAATAATTTGACATTTCTTTAATAATTTACGTTTATAACTTTTTTTTTTCTAAAACTTAAGTACGCAGTTGTACTTGATTTTTTCCCTCGACATTTCGTTATAAGTTTTGTTAAAAATGAAGTTGTACTCAAAATAAAGTATTTATTTGGTATAGTAAAACGGTATAATGATAAAGTAAACCGTTCGAATGGTTTGTATTTCAAAATAACATGTTTTATTTTCAAATCATGTTTGTTTTATATTATCATTTGCTCGGTTTTATCGCAACGCGCGACGTAAAAAAACCTAGTATTTGTTATATTTAGTAATTTGAAGGTATTGAATGTGAAAGTGTGTTTGTGATTCACAATTCTTGAATTTAATTATAGAACAAGATAAAAGATTAATAAAATACTAATGAGCTACATACTATTAAATAAGCTTGTAGTGGAATTATTATAATAAAAAAAGACTAAAGGATTATCAATCAGTTGGTGGTGAAGTGGTAAGAGAGAGACCTGATATTTCAAGTAACCTAGGTTTGGTTCCTGCCCTAACCATTTGGTTTTGGCGGCACCTGATGATGATAGGAGACTAGGTGAGTAGACAGTGATCGCTAGTTCGATCCTTGAACTGAGCGAGTTTTACCTCACCACACTCTCGTGCCTTTGGGCGAGTGTTCACGAGCTTCGGCTCTAGGTGAGGGTTTTCCGAGGTTCGGATGCGAGTGTATCCATATGTGATTAATTCGCCAAGAATCCATTTGAATGATTCATTTGCCTTTCAAAAAAAAAAAAAAAAGACTAATGGACTGCCAATTGAAGATAGGTCACTTGGTAGAGGCTCTTGCCTCTTGATGAGAGGTCCTGGTTTCAATCTCAGGCAAAAGTGTAATATTTGTAAATATAGGAGCTTGGGTAGAGTAACATTAGGTGTTAAAAAAAAAGAGACTAATGAACCAATAGTCATTACTAATTTTTTTTAACAGCAACAATGATAAATATATCAAAGAAGCTAGCGGGAAATTAGCAAAAACCCATACAAAGCTGAAATTATAAAAACAGACCTGACTACCTATGACCTGATACAGCCGAAACTTAAATTTTATAGACACCTACAGATGGACATAGTTTCCATCGATCCCAATCTGCTATGGTGTTCTTGGCCCTCCCTTTGATCCAACTAAAGCTGTTGATGATGATATCTTCCATAAGTTGCGCCGCCGATGACTTCTTTATGGAGAATTTCCATGAATTTCTATTTTTCCAAATTGCCCATAATACCGAATACATGACCAGGTGGGCGACCTTCTTTTCCAAGCTCGAACCCGATATCATATTGCCATGCTCTAGCAGATCCTTGACGGAGCAAAAATGTGAAAGGTCAACACCGCACCACTGAGAAACCTTATTCGACACTGAAGCGGCGATCAGGCATTGGATGAAAAGATGATCCACATCTTCCAGGCCTGAATAACATAAAGAACAAGCTGGGTTGGGAATATGGATTGCACTACGGGATAAGAGACTGGAGACAATGATTGTTCTTGTCCAACGTGTGTTGTGTTTTCTCCATATGTTATATTCTCATTTTTGGTGTATTGTTAGATCTTTGTTTCTAGGTTGTGGTATTGGGCTATTGGGTTGTGGTTTACTAGTTTATTGGTGTAGTTGTAACACCCCGAAAATTTACGTCCTATAAAGTGTTGACACGTGTCATAGGTTTGAACGTGTGAAGGAATGTTCTTGAAGGACTAAAGTTGACAAACAGTGAAACTGTGTAATTATAAGGGTTCAAAGTGTCAACAATGAATAAATAGACTTTGCAATAACTCTACATGATGTTTATAACCTTAAGTGAATAGATCATGGATCATACGAAGCGAATTGTGAAAGAAAGTGAGAGATTACAAACTACAGGGGTTAAATGTGCCAACATGTTTAAGTTATACCTCTGAGTGACCTTTTGACAAACCCGAAGCTTTGTAACGATTAATTATGCTCACTAGAATGTACCACAAAAATTTCATGAAGTTTCGATATCGTATGAGCAAGTTGTGATAAAATTCGTGTACGAGGGTTATAAGTGTCAACGTTGAAATTTAGGGCTTTTCGGGTGATCATAAAGTTACCCGAGGACTTAACAAAGTGGGTACAAGTCTTAAAGCCCCATATGTTAAATAACAAAGCTTCATATGCAAGTTGGGTGGTGAAAGCGATGTTTCGGGGGACCAGGGACTAAAACTGAAATGAAAATTGGCATGATGATGGGCTAGCGCACCGCTACATTGTTAGCGTAACGGTGCGCTAGGCATGCCCAGCGACCAGATACATGACAGTTGGCTGTTTCAGCCATTTAACCGACTTACTTGGAGCTTATCTGCATTTGTGAGCACCCCTACATGGTTTTTAGCTTGTAGGACACTAGTGGATGTTATTGTTTCACTCCTAGACTTAGGTGTTGATCATCCATGCATGTTTGAAGTTGTTTAAATGACCCACATTATGCAACATTGTTCATTCATCATTCATTTCACCCTCTGAGCATTTCTGGATCATTCAAGCAGGCCATAAACATTCCATATCATCCATTAGACGTGTGTAAGTGCCTTTGATCCTTCTAAATTCATTTATACTTAGTTTAAAGCTTAGAAATCAAACCGTCGTAACTACGGTTTGACTTTGTGATAAATCACAATCGGTCCAGAGATTTGTCGAATCGAAAGTCATTATAAGTTGGTATTTATATGGTTATTAAACCCCTAAAAGGTCACTCACTGATTTGAATCCTAGCCATGTCGTTTGTCGAGTCAAAGGCTTTCCGAAAAAGTCAACAGAAACCTTAATCGCATATTTAATGATACGGAAGGCGTGTAACCTGTTTTATCAGTCATATAACTTGAAAATAAGTATAATAACTTGTCTACGCTTGTATGATTCGACAACTTTCTATTTAGAACCGATTCGGAGCCGAAAGACGCAAAAGTTTGACTTTTGCGTTGACCTCAGTTCTGACCCGATTTATATAGGTTTAGACATTCCTTAAGGTTCCATTAGGACCTAGTTACATGTGTGTATAAGCCTCTGCGTTTATACCACTCGAATTCCTAAATCGTCTGATGTTCCGTTAATCGCCTAAATATTGACCGTAATGCCCTCATGACCATAAAACGAGATTTTTGGAAATGTGAAAGTGCCATAACCTTAGTTACGGATTATTATGCATGTCTCGAAAATTTCACGTTAATCGGAGGTCTAGATTAGGAGTTAGGCTTAATGACGTAATTAAGAACGCTTTTATTAATTAAACGGCGTCATTAGCATAAAACCTATCTAAACCCAATTTTTGACACCAAACCTTTTACCCACTGATGTAAGATAATATTTTGGGATTTTTGAAGATTTTTAATTATTTTTAAACTGATCATAAGCTTGGATTAGCGCCTTAATTCGGTTAATACCGAATATACCCTTTTCGGCCATAAAATGAGTTTTACAAATCCTTTTGACGCCAATCCAATTGCTACTGATTTTAAATATTAAATAGAGTGTTTTGAACCTGTTTAATTGATCAGGAAACTCAGAATCGTATTTTAAACCGTACGTCGCTTAAAACGGCTTTATACGCGTATTATACGCATAGTTTGGGTTTAAAACTATTTTGACATATAAGACTTATAACCAAATGTTATAACCTGTTTAAAATAAGCCATTTTACTGATGTAACCAGACCCGGTTCACAGAAACATAATTAAATCCTTTTATAATCTTTAAAATGACCAAAATACCCCTACGGGGCTTATTAAGAAATTAAACTCGTTTTGGGCATCATGGGTGATATCCTACTGATATCACAACTTATTTAGGGCGTGTTAACTTAGGAAACCTGTTTAGGACTCTTACGGATACCCGTTACGCTTCATGCGCGTTCGGTTCGGTTTATGTAACTAGTTTACATAAATTAGCCGAAACGGGTCAAACCTTTTCGGTTTTACCTCAAAATCCAGAATGTGTATCATATACCCATATTAAGCAAGTCTTCAAACTTGTCGGGTCTAAATCACATTCTATCCGGTCTTCGCTTAATCGTGCGTACGAACCGTATCTTTAAAACTAACCGGTCTAAGCGTAAGCTTAACTAAAAACCCGTTAGGATTCTAATAGGTTATTATAAACCTTCGTTCCAGATTAGGGGAACCAGTAAAAGATACTTGCACTCGCTGATTTTGAACTATACTTACTCAGGTAAATACTTTTAACTTATTTTCCCTATACGGGCTTGGGGTACGGTATATAAAATACCGCTTGGTCGGGGCGTTGAATCTTTGATTGAATGAATGATAATGAAAGTATTGAGACGTCTCGTTTAATATTGTTTTGTTTGCTTAAAGCCTTTGGGGGGTTAATGACCGTGTCCCGGATATCCCTGGCATCATTTTACGAAATGGCCACGACCTTAGCACTCAGGTGTAGGCGTACACCTGTTAGTGTCTCATAAATAAAGTGGTGTGTTAATTGATCTTTAACCCGGCTCGATCCGGGCTACTGAACGCATAAGGAACATGTAAATCCCTACAAGTATTATATTAATAATCATCCCAAGTTATAAAATATTATTTGTGCCTTGTGCCTTAAATGCATTTTCTTAAACTCTTTTCAAAATGAGTCGGTTGATTGTATTTACCAGTGTAAACTGACGTATTTTTCTTAAAAAGGTTAAGTGCAGGTACTACGCGAAATAGGCTGGCCTGTCTCCTAGCATCCACATTAAGTCTCGCCAACTTGGATGTCATAAACTGTTGAACATTTGTTTTCCTTTTTATTTGATCTACCTGTGGATTTATATTCGACTAATTGTGATACTTAATATTACAATATCGTTTGGTTGAATTAAATCTATACTTTGCTTCCGCTGTGCATTTAAATATTGTGTTGTTTGACTATTATGTTGCCAACCACGTCACGATACTCCCCTACCGGGCCCACCGGTAACACGTGGAAATTTGGGGTGTGACAGGTTGGTATCAGAGCCAACATTGAGTGAATTAAACACTAGCCTTTTGTGTTTAATCTCAATGACACAATTGCACATTCCTAAATCTTCGAGTCTAGACAAAGAACTTAGGAATAATCCAAATTATTTTATTTTTTTTTTAATTTTAAATTTTGTCCTTTATTATTTTCTTGGTGTTACCTTATTTATATTAACAGGTTAAGCAATGCCGCCAAGATTCAGAGGGCTAGGAAGAGGGCGAGTTAGCGCGCCTAACGACCATGAGGCAGGTCCTTCGCATCGACGATCTAATTCTTCTACAAGAGGTCACAATCATGACGAACCTTGGAGGGTTTATGAGGAGCTTGCCAGGCGATCCACATCACATGTTTCAACGCCTTCATATCAGCACTCCTTTGGGCCTCATTCAGAGAATGAGCCCCACGACCAGCAACAGCAATCTCCGGCGCACAATTCTTTCGGCGACCCTACTCCGGTATTTCAGGGTCAGTTTAACCCAGCAGAGTACCTACCAGAGTACGTGGGCTTTAACCCACTAGGGCCGGAGGATCACTTTTCTGGTGATCAAGATATGGACGAGGACGCAGATCCCGTCGAAGCTTCAACCGGATCCCGGAACCATCCTTTTTCGATCTCTGATGGTTCATCTTACCACGTACCACCCTACGAGGGTCCGGATAGTCACATGGCGAGGTTCGAACGATGTGAGTGGTACTATACACCATCTGAACACTCATCGCCTCACCAGCAGACGCCACAGCAGCAACAAGATCCCTCTGGGGATCCCCATTTCGAGGCAGTCACGCCACCGCCTCCACCGCCGCCAGTTTATGCAGAGCCTCCAGAACCACCTAGACGAAGGAGGACTGGCGCGCGGATATCAGTACGACCACAGGGGATTCATATCACCACCCCTCAACATTCTAGCAGCAGCCATTACCCGCCTACTTATGAAGTCCCACAGATGGGAGGACCTTCGGTTCCAGTTTCGGAGGTGAATTCGGCACCTATTGTACCGCCATCACCGGGTTTTGGCCACCCAATCCCTGCTTTTACTGCTCCGGCAGCTTACAACCCTTATGGACCGCCAGCATACCATAATTATAACTATGCCGAGGCCGACCCCTACCTAGTGGCTGCAAACTACTATACCCAAAACCCTGAGGGACCATATGGAACCCCTTGGGGAATGGGACATCCAGCTAGTGGGTATCAAGTACCTACTCAGCCACCATTTCAGCATCAGCCACCACGTGTTCCTTCTCCTGAGCAGGTGGAGCTCCGTCATAGGTTGGATAGGGTTAAGCGAGACCTCCAGAGAGAGCGTAAGAAGAACCAAGGATTCATGAGTGGTTTAGCAGATTTGCTGAAGGGAAAGAAGAAGAGGGATCGTTAAATCCCCATATATATATTGTCGTATTTCCTTGATTAAATCAAGTCCCTACGAGGACATTTATTTATATGTGTATGTAGTCCCTGCGTGGACATCTACCTTTGTACCTAGTCCCTACGAGGACTTGTCTTATTAGTCCCTGCGTGGACACTTATGTTTGTAAATAGTCCCTGTGAGGACATGTGTTATCAGTATAGCTCCTGCGTGGGCAAGTATTTGTAAAAGTCCCGTTTAGGGCAGAAGTGTACTACTTGTATATTAAAATGGAATGTTAAGTTTGGAAATTTTATTTCTATTATTTAAAGCCTTTATATATTATGCAAGAAATAAACAAAATGACATCATTCCTTTTGTAAATGATCTGCCTATTAAATATCAATTAAGGATCTTAAAGGTAAAACCTAGCCTACATGTCATTATAAGACTTGGCCAAAATGGTAAGGCCTGTATAAAAGATTCCAATCTCAGTTAACATCTGAAAACATGTTAACAATCCTGGCAGATGTGATTCGTTAAAAATCACACGTCATTCTATATAAGGATTCTGTAAAAGATTCCTGACCCAAATTAATGATCTCTGAATCATGGGTTAAATCATTAGTAAATATGATCAGTTCTTTTTACCATCCATTGGTAATGGAATGCCTACGGGCCCTCCTCATTTTCATATGAGACAAAAGACAGTATTAGTCTATGACCCTGTCTGATAAAGGTAATGAACTTTGTTCAAACCTTCATGCTTTGATTCTCTGAAATCATAGCTTATAATCTATATTGTCCCAGTGACTAGGCCTTATGTGCTAATAAATACTGTTATTGTTTTATAATTAGGATAAAGTATATTAGGAGTCCTAAATAAATGGGAGTAATAAATTAACCATATATGGTCTATGATTACCACGGTTAATAAAAATTGCCATAAAAGACAATTATATGATAAACTCACCAATAAATTATTGCCAATGTGTTACAGTTCAAGAAACATGGCAGACTCAAACGAGGTCAACAGTCACCAAGGGATAGGGAATGATAATGCCCAGGTTAACGTAGCGGGTGCAGAGTTGCAGGCTATGATAGATAACGCGGTTAATAGAGCTATGGATAGACAGCACCATGGATCAAGTGGTACCCATACGAGGACCCATTCTGCATCACACACTAGAACACCCTCCAGGACCCACACTGCCCACAACAGTAATTCTCACCACTCCTCGAATCAAAGGAGTAATCCATCCCAAAGAGACGTACAGAACCAAGAGCCTCGTAATAGGGGTTGCACATATAAATACTTTGTCTCGTGCAAACCCAGAGACTTCAATGGGGAAAAAGGAGCTGTTGATTGCATGACGTGGATGGATGAAATGGATACTGTGGTGGATATTAGTGGTTGCCATAATAGGGACATTGTTAAGTTTGTCTCGCAGTCTTTCAAAGGAGAAGCCTTAGCCTGGTGGAGATCCTTGATCCAAGCCACAGGGAAAGTCCCGTTATACAACATGACCTGGGAACAGTTCATGGCACTAATCAAAGAAAATTTCTGCCCTCAACACGAGGTTGAGAGAATTGAATATGATTTCCTAGCGCTGGTCATGAAGAACCTGGACTGTCAGGCCTACCTTACCACTTTCAATACTTTGTCAAGGTTGGTCCCTTATTTGGTGACTCCGGAGCCTAAACGTATAGCTCGTTTTATCGGGGGTTTGGAACCGGAGATCAAAGCTAGTGTAAAGGCCTCCAGACCAACCACTTTTCGGTCAGTAACGGACATATCGTTATCTCTGACCTCAGATGCTGTCAGGCTGAGGTCACTGAGGAAAACTGATACCGAAAAGAGGAAGCGTGAGGATGACAACTCACGACGATCAGACAAGAAGCAGAAGGGAAACAATGACCAAAAGAAGGGGTCAGGTTTTAAGAAGGATGGTCAACAGTCGGGTGAAAAACCCAGATGTAAAACATGCAAGAGACAGCACTTTGGGAAGTGCAGGTTTGAATCCAACCCACAATCACAATCGAAACCTTTTACATGTGGGTTATGCAAATCCAGGGAACACAAAACCGTGGATTGCAAGAAGATAAAGGATGCGACCTGTTATGGTTGCAATGAAAAGGGGCACATCAGGAGCAATTGCCCAAAATTTGCCAAGAAGCCGGAAGAGGCTAAGAAGACCAATGCTAGGGTCTTCAGGATGGATGCTAAGGAAGCCGTCAAGGACGACAATGTGATAACAGGTACCTTTCTCGTAAATGATGCTTATGCGAGAGTGTTATTCGATTCAGGCGCGGATAAGTCGTTTGTAGATAATAAGTTTTGTGAACTGTTGAAATTACCTGTTAAGACTTTAAGTGTGAAGTATGAGGTGGAACTAGCAGATGGCACTTTAGAAACCGCTTCAACCTTATTAGATGGATGTTTCATATCCATTAAGAACCACTCTTTTCCTTTGTCTCTACTTCCTTTGAAACTAGCCGGTTTCGACATAGTTTTGGGTATGGACTGGTTATCACATAACCAGGCCCAGATTATTTGCAATAAGAAGCAAGTGATGATCAAGACGTCGTCTGGTGAATCACTTACTATACAGGGAGATACCCAGTATGGGCTGCCCGAGAAAATGTCTATACTCAAAGACTCAAAGTGTTTGAAAAAGGGCTGTGTCATCTACATGGCACAGGTAATTATTGATGAGCCGAAACCCAAGATTGGAGATATCCCAGTCATTTCTGAATACCCCGAAGTATTTCCTGAAGAACTACCTGGTTTGCCACCAGATAGGCAAGTGGAATTCAGAATTGACATTATTCCTGGATCAGCACCAGTTGCAAGGGCGCCTTATAGGTTGGCACCAACAGAGATGAAGGAATTGAGAGCGCAGCTAGATGATTTGCTAGACAAAGGTTTCATCAAACCTAGTTCGTCTCCTTGGGGAGCACCGGTTTTATTTGTTAAGAAGAAGGATGGATCGATGCGTCTGTGCATCGACTACCGCGAGCTTAATAAGGTTACTATAAAGAATAGGTATCCTTTGCCCAGAATCGACGATCTGTTCGATCAACTTCAAGGGGCAAGTTTCTTCTCGAAGATTGACTTGAGGTCAGGCTACCATCAATTGAAGGTTAGAGATGAAGACGTGCACAAGACAGCATTTAGGACTCGTTATGGTCATTACGAGTTCCTAGTGATGCCTTTTGGGCTCACTAATGCACCGGCCGCATTCATGGATCTCATGAATCGCGTTTGCAAGCCGCACCTAGATAAATTCGTCATCGTCTTCATCGACGACATTCTCATCTACTCAAAGAACCAAGCTGACCATGAAAAGCATCTTCACTGCATTTTGGAACTACTTCATAAAGAAAAGCTCTATGCCAAGTTCTCGAAGTGTGAATTCTGGCTTCGAGCAGTCCAATTTCTTGGGCATGTTGTTAGTGAGCATGGTATCCAAGTAGATCCTGCTAAAGTTGAAGCTGTCATGAATTGGCATGAGCCAAAGACGCCTACTGAAATTCGTAGCTTCCTAGGTTTGGCAGGATACTATAGGCGATTCATAGAAAACTTCTCAAGGATTGCTGCACCCCTGACTTCGCTGACACGTAAGAAGATTAAGTTTGACTGGGGTCCTAAGCAGCAGGAATCCTTCGATATTCTGAAACAAAAATTGAGCAATGCTCCAGTACTGACATTGCCTGATGGAATAGAGGAGTTTTTAGTTTATTGTGATGCATCACACACAAGGATGGGATGTGTGCTTATGCAGAAAGGCAAAGTCATTGCCTATGCTTCACGGCAGTTAAAGGTGCATGAAAAGAATTACACCACCCACGACTTGGAGTTGGGTGCAGTTGTATTCGCACTAAAACTGTGGAGGCACTACTTATATGGAATAAAGTGTGTGATCTATTCTGATCACAAAAGCCTTCAACATCTGTTCAACCAGAAGGACTTGAACATGAGGCAACGTCGTTGGATGGAAACTCTGAATGATTACGATTGTGAAATAAGATACCATCCCGGCAAGGCGAATGTAGTCGCCGATGCCTTGAGTCGGAAGGAGAAGGTGAAACCCATCCGAATCAATGCCAAGAGCATGGAATTAAAGAACAGCTTGATAGAAAGGTTGTTAGCTGCACAGAAGGAAGCTGTGTTGGAAGCTAACTATCCTAACGAAAAGCTAGGAGTAACTGAGGAGCAGTTATCTCTTAGTAAGGATGGAATTCTTAGATTGAATGGACGGATATGGGTTCCAATTTATGGAGGACTCCGAGATGTTATCCTCCAGGAAGCCCACAGCTCTAAATATTCTGTTCATCCTGGAGCTGATAAAATGTACCAGGATCTTAGGGCAAATTATTGGTGGATAGGCTTGAAGAAGTCTGTAGCTACCTATGTAGCTAAATGCTTGACGTGTGCGCAAGTCAAGGCAGAACATCAAAAACTGTCAGGTTTGCTACAACAACCTGAACTTCCTACTTGGAAGTGGGAAATGGTAACTATGGATTTTATCACCAAGTTACCCAAGACAAGGAAAGGAAATGACACCATCTGGGTGATAGTTGACCGACTGACTAAATCAGCACATTTCCTACCCATCAAGGAGACCTACAGCTCCGATATGTTAGCCCAACTGTACGTTGATAAGATTGTAGCCTTACATGGCATACCTGTAGCTATTATCTCTGACCGAGATACTAGGTACACGTCGCATTTTTGGAAAAGCTTCCAACAATCTTTGGGCACACGTTTGAACTTTAGTACGGCTTACCATCCACAGACAGACGGTCAGAGTGAGCGTACTATTCAAACGTTAGAAGACATGCTGCGTGCATGTGCGATCGATTTGGGAGGTAGTTGGGATAAGAACCTACCATTAATCGAATTCTCCTACAACAATAGTTACCATACCAGCATCAAGGCTGCGCCTTTTGAGGCATTATACGGTAGAAAGTGTAGATCGCCTGTTTGTTGGGCGGAAGTTGGAGAAGTCCAGTTATCAGGACCAGAGATCGTGTTCGAAACGACGGACAAGATTGTCCAGATTCGTAACAATCTCCAAGCTGCCCGGAATAGGCAGAAGATTTACGCCGATCCAAATCGTAAGGATTTTCATTTCGAAGTAGGTGACAAAGTCCTACTTAAAGTGTCACCCTGGAAAGGAGTGATGCGATTTGGTAAGAAAGGTAAGCTAAGCCCGAGATACATAGGACCTTTCGAGGTTATCGAACGTGTCGGGTCAGTTGCCTACAAGTTAAACTTACCTGAAGAGCTCAGTAGTATACACAATGTGTTCCACATCTGCAATCTGAAGAAATGTTTCGCTCACGAATCAGTGGTTATACCCTATACAGATGTGCAGATCGATGAGAGCTTGAAATTTGTGGAAAAACCTTTGTCGATCGAAGATCGACAGGTGAGGAAGCTTCGAAGGAAGCATATACCTTTTGTAAAGGTCAAATGGGATGCCCGAAGAGGTCCCGAATCCACGTGGGAGGTTGAATCCACGATGAAAGAAAAGTACCCTTACTTGTTTCAGTAAATCTCGGGTCGAGATTTATTTTAAGGGGGTGAGGATGTAACACCCCGAAAATTTACGTCCTATAAGGTGTTGACACGTGTCATAGGTTTGAACGTGTGAAGAAATGTTCTTGAAGGACTAAAGTTGACAAACAGTGAAACTGTGTAATTATAAGGGTTCAAAGTGTCAACAATGAATAAATAGACTTTGCAATAACTCTACATGATGTTTATAACCTTAAGTGAATAGATCATGGATCATACGAAGCGAATTGTGAAAGAAAGTGAGAGATTACAAACTACAGGGGTTAAATGTGCCAACATGTTTAAGTTATACCTCTGAGTGACCTTTTGACAAACCCGAAGCTTTGTAACGATTAATTATGCTCACTAGAATGTACCACAAAAATTTCATGAAGTTTCGATATCGTATGAGCAAGTTGTGATAAAATTCGTGTACGAGGGTTATAAGTGTCAACGTTGAAATTTAGGGCTTTTCGGGTGATCATAAAGTTACCCGAGGACTTAACAAAGTGGGTATAAGTCTTAAAGCCCCATATGTTAAATAACAAAGCTTCATATGCAAGTTGGGTGGTGAAAGCGATGTTTCGGGGGACCAGGGACTAAAACTGAAATGAAAATTGGCATGATGATGGGCTAGCGCACCGCTACATTGTTAGCGTAACGGTGCGCTAGGCATGCCCAGCGACCAGATACATGACAGTTGGCTGTTTCAGCCATTTAACCGACTTACTTGGAGCTTATCTGCATTTGTGAGCACCCCTACATGGTTTTTAGCTTGTAGGACACTAGTGGATGTTATTGTTTCACTCCTAGACTTAGGTGTTGATCATCCATGCATGTTTGAAGTTGTTTAAATGACCCACATTATGCAACATTGTTCATTCATCATTCATTTCACCCTCTGAGCATTTCTGGATCATTCAAGCAGGCCATAAACATTCCATATCATCCATTAGACGTGTGTAAGTGCCTTTGATCCTTCTAAATTCATTTATACTTAGTTTAAAGCTTAGAAATCAAACCGTCGTAACTACGGTTTGACTTTGTGATAAATCACAATCGGTCCAGAGATTTGTCGAATCGAAAGTCATTATAAGTTGGTATTTATATGGTTATTAAACCCCTAAAAGGTCACTCACTGATTTGAATCCTAACCATGTCGTTTGTCGAGTCAAAGGCTTTCCGAAAAAGTCAACAGAAACCTTAATCGCATATTTAATGATACGGAAGGCGTGTAACCTGTTTTATCAGTCATATAACTTGAAAATAAGTATAATAACTTGTCTACGCTTGTATGATTCGACAACTTTCTATTTAGAACCGATTCGGAGCCGAAAGACGCAAAAGTTTGACTTTTGCATTGACCTCAGTTATGACCCGATTTATATAGGTTTAGACATGCCTTAAGGTTCCATTAGGACCTAGTTACATGTGTGTATAAGCCTCTACGTTTATACCACTCGAATTCCTAAATCGTCCGATGTTCCGTTAATCGCCTAAATATTGACCGTAATGCCCTCATGACCATAAAACAAGATTTTTGGAAATGTGAAAGTGCCATAACCTTAGTTACTGATTATTATGCATGTCCCGAAAATTTCACGTTAATCGGAGGTCTAGATTAGGAGTTAGGCTTAATGACGTAATTAAGAACGCTTTTATTAATTAAACGGCGTCATTAGCATAAAACCTATCTAAACCCAATTTTTGACACCAAACCTTTTACCCACTGATGTAAGATAATATTTTGGGATTTTTGAAGATTTTTAATTATTTTTAAACTGATCATAAGCTTGGATTAGCGCCTTAATTCGGTTAATACCGAATATACCCTTTTCGGCCATAAAATGAGTTTTACAAATCCTTTTGACGCCAATCCAATTGCTACTGATTTTAAATATTAAATAGAGTGTTTTGAACCTGTTTAATTGATCAGGAAACTCAGAATCGTATTTTAAACCGTACGTCGCTTAAAACGGCTTTATACGCGTATTATACGCATAGTTTGGGTTTAAAACTATTTTGACATATAAGACTTATAACCAAATGTTATAACCTGTTTAAAATAAGCCATTTTACTGATGTAACCAGACCCGGTTCACAGAAACATAATTAAATCCTTTTATAATCTTTAAAATGACCAAAATACCCCTACGGGGCTTATTAAGAAATTAAACTCGTTTTGGGCATCATGGGTGATATCCTACTGATATCACAACTTATTTAGGGCATGTTAACTTAGGAAACCTGTTTAGGACTCTTACGGATACTCGTTACGCTTCATGCGCGTTCGGTTCGGTTTATGTAACTAGTTTACATAAATTAGCCGAAACGGGTCAAACCTTATCGGTTTTACCTCAAAATCCAGAATGTGTATCATATACCCATATTAAGCAAGTCTTCAAACTTGTCAGGTCTAAATCACATTCTATCCGGTCTTCGCTTAATCGTGCGTACGAACCGTATCTTTAAAACTAACCGGTCTAAGCGTAAGCTTAACTAAAAACCCGTTAGGATTCTAATAGGTTATTATAAACCTTCGTTCCAGATTAGGGGAACCAGTAAAAGATACTTGCACTCGCTGATTTTGAACTATACTTACTCAGGTAAATACTTTTAACTTATTTTCCCTATACGGGCTTGGGGTACGGTATATAAAATACCGCTTGGTCGGGGCGTTGAATCTTTGATTGAATGAATGATAATGAAAGTATTGAGACGTCTCGTTTAATATTGTTTTGTTTGCTTAAAGCCTTTGGGGGGTTAATGACCGTGTCCCGGATATCCCTGGCATCATTTTACGAAATGGCCACGACCTTAGCACTCAGGTGTAGGCGTACACCTGTTAGTGTCTCATAAATAAAGTGGTGTGTTAATTGATCTTTAACCCGGCTCGATCCGGGCTACTGAACGCATAAGGAACATGTAAATCCCTACAAGTATTATATTAATAATCATCCCAAGTTATAAAATATTATTTGTGCCTTGTGCCTTAAATGCATTTTCTTAAACTCTTTTCAAAATGAGTCGGTTGATTGTATTTACCAGTGTAAACTGACGTATTTTTCTTAAAAAGGTTAAGTGCAGGTACTACGCGAAATAGGCTGGCCTGTCTCCTAGCATCCACATTAAGTCTCGCCAGCTTGGATGTCATAAACTGTTGAACATTTGTTTTCCTTTTTATTTGATCTACCTGTGGATTTATATTCGACTAATTGTGATACTTAATATTACAATATCGTTTGGTTGAATTAAATCTATACTTTGCTTCCGCTGTGCATTTAAATATTGTGTTGTTTGACTATTATGTTGCCAACCACGTCACGATACTCCCCTACCGGGCCCACCGGTAACACGTGGAAATTTGGGGTGTGACAGTAGTGGTGCCCCAAACCTGCTTTGGTCTCGCTGAGGGCTATGCCCCCTTGGTCTATTGTAAAATTTTCCGAAAGTATTTACCAAAATTAATAATCCACTACTTATTACTCTTAAGTCTTAACTCTTTAACAACAACAAATAATAAAGTCAACATATTGGTTAATAAGAAACTAATGCTTTTCTAGGTGTGCTATAGCCCAATTGTTATGCGTTGTAAAACAAGGTTTCTAAGGCCGAGTACTCCCCGAGTAGTCGTCAGGGGCGGACCCACCACCATGCCAAGGTGGGCGGACGCACCCCCGAGAAATTTTTTTTTATGTAATTTTCCGAAGAAAATCCCGTCTGCACCCCTTGGAATTTTTCGTCCGCACCCCTTGGAATTTTTCGGTCGCACCCCTTGGAATTTTTCATCCGCACCCCTTGGGTAAAAAATATTATGGATTTATATTATAATTTTTTTTTAGTAAAGTCTGATTTTTTATAAAAAAAAACTACCTATATTAATACATTATACTACTTAAACCCTAACCAAAGCTTAACCCATTAGTCCATTTCCATTACCCAATACCCAACAATAAACAAAAAGCCCATTAGCCCACTAGTCAATTACCCAATACCCAACAATAAACATTAACAATTAGCCCAACAGTGTAAATTCCGGCCAGAAACTGACCGGAATCCGGCCAAGCAGCAGCGACATCATCTAGGGTTAGTTTTTTGTTTTTTTTTTTATGATTTTACTTGATGATTTACTGCCATAGATGATTTTTATGATGGTTTTTTTGATGATTTACCGCCTTAGATGATTTTTTTGATGATTATGTTATTTAGATGACCCGACCCGATACAACCGATTTTTTTACTTATGTACTTAGGGGCCTAAAATTTTTAAAAATCTTCCGCACCCTCATGGAAAAATTCCTGGGTCCGTCACTGGTAGTCGCTACAAGGTAGGCTGCCGAGTCGACTTTCTTCGACTCCGCCTAATTACTTGGAGTCGGTCAAACACGGTCAACCTCAGCCAAAATTGAATCTAGTAAGTCAACTCAGGCCAAGTTTGACTTAAATAATAATAAAACATAATTTCTATGCCTATCAAAGAATGAATATCATTTTCACGTGTTTTGTTATAAATATTAGTAAATTTATGCTATTTGACATATATTTAATCTCCAAAAAGCAATATCTTTATAATTTAACATGTCCGAATACTCCCCGAGTACTCTCCGCCTGGACCGAGTACTCTCAACTCCCCGATCGACCGACTAGGGAGCGCCTAACGACTTTTACAACCATACTTATGCCTCTACTCATTTTTTCCTCTCACATGTCTACTTTTGCTTACGTATAAATTATATTATGTATTTCAATAAATATATATCTTTTCCTGCAAACACCCATTTCTTTGAGTATAATTGCAATACATTTAATATTTCTTGTGGTATCAATGTTGGATTTATGTGCTTAAAACATAGCTTATAACATCGTTACTAATGACATAAGGTCCTGTATGTTGGGAATTGGTACACGTGTTTTAGATTTTTATTGAGTGGAAGTGTGCATACAAACTGATCCGAACTAGACTTTGGATCACCCACCAAGAGTCGCTAGATGCAAAACCAAATAGAAACAAATAATTCAACCATAAGATGTTAAATGAAACATACCTTTTCGTATAACACAACTAACCAATTTGAAACACCTACCGGTAGCTAGTTCCGTTAACACAAAACAACCTGAGAACCCGAACACCTTCGATTCAAATCTAGTTCCACATGAAATCGGTCTAGCCCATTGATCATGAAAACAGTAGCGGTGGGTGGCTGACGGTAGTCGGCGGCATCGTTGACAGCGAAAGGAATTTTTGGTGTAATTTTCAACTAAACCTAGACCTCTGTTTATAGTCTTTGTTGCTTAACGAGAAAGTTAGGGTTTGATTCAAATTCCATAATCATCTCATAAGTAATTTGAATCTATAGTTATCTTCATAATTATATATGTTTAATTTTAATTATCAAATATTTGATAATTAAATAAATAAATCTTTTTGATTAATTATGAAAAGTTAACAACTAATTAATTATTGGTAACTAACTTACAACTAATTAATTATCAATTATCAACCTTTCAAGACTTCAAGTTTATATATTCATAAATAAATTTCTAATTTGGAAAAATTATTCAACTAATAATTTATTCTCAACCGCACCATTTTCATGTATGAATATTCAACCCCTTAAATATTCTTTCACGTTTGTTGCCAAAAGTATAACCCTTTGGGTAAATTACACTTTTCGTCCTTTATGCTTTTATCGAATTGCAATGCATGACCTTTAACTTTAATAATTATAGTCACAATCCTTTATTTGCAAAACTTGTTACACTTTAGATCCTTTCCCCCGAACCTAGTTAAAACTTTTAGTTAAGTGAGATCATGTGCAACCCATGTGATGGGAAAACAGTCATTTAAAACAAAAAAAAAATGTCAAAATTATAAACCTAAACTATCATCATCTCCCATGTACTCTCACTCTCTCCCCTATACTCTCTCTCTCTACATACCACTTCTACAACCATCATCATCAGGGCACCACCACCTACACCACTGCCCACCAACACCGTCGACCACCGACATTATCACCATCACCATTAACCTCCATAGTCCCGCCACCATCAAGATCCAACCCCTCGCTAGTCGAAGCACTTCCAGAGTAAAATCTCAACAAGAAAAACACAACCAAAAGTCCCACAATTTAAGAGTCCTGGTAACGTGAAACATTAAAATGTAACAACTACCACAACGAAGTAAAGATATGATACTCGTGTTCCTCATGACTTGCAACCGGTTCCGCAATAAAACAAAAAAATAATAACATAGTCGATAGTAAACGTAAAACTCTAGTCCGCTTCAAAACAAGAGATTGTAGTTTGCTTCTTTTAGTCACCAAATAAGCCAAATCCCAATCCCTTCAAATCAAAACACAATCAAATATGTCGACAAATATTTGTCAAACATGTTAAGTTTGATGCAAAATATTAATAGTAAAAGAAGTGCTTACGTCATCAGACTCCTCGTCTTCTTTTTCCTCTTTCTTTGGCTCTTCGGCGGCGGCTGCAGGTGCAACATCAACACCGTCACCAGCTGCAGCAGCAACTGCAACACCGCCAATTTCCGTTCCGGATGCAACACTTCCCCCAATTTCACCGTCCATCGACAACCTAATTCGTCTCCAATTTCTGCCAATTTCGCCACAGCTGAACGAACGACATCGTTTTCAACCAGATCTCAACGGATTACTAATCAATCTTCACTCTACGATGTGCTCGGAATAAAATCGGAGCCGATACAGTGGAGATCAAGGCGGCGTATCGGAGATTAGCCAGAGTTTTGCATCCTGATGTCGGAAACTGTGATTCATCGACTGATGAGTATATGAAAGTGCATTCTTGCTTGTTTGGATCTGGGTATGTAAAGAGAGAGAGAGTACAGAGGAGATGTTGATGGTGGTTTAAGTTTATATTTTGACATTCTTTTTTTGTTTTAAATGACTGTTTTGCCCTCACATGGGTTGCACATGACCTTACTTAACTGAAAGTTTTAACCAGGTTAGGATCAAAGGACCTAAGGTGTAACAGGTTTTGCAAATAAAGGACTGTGACTGTAATTATTAAAGTTAAAGGTCATCCATTGCAACCTGCTACAAACATAAAGGACAAAAAGTGTAATTTACTCTATTATTTTAGTGGTGATAAAGTCTATTTAACCAAAGTCAACCACCTTTTACAAGTAACATTTGTTATTTCAAAAACACTGTTTACATCAACAGTGGTTTTAAACATCTGTTTCATCTATTTGTTGACCAAATTCAAAAGATGTTACACCCACTGCATTCATCCTAACCTATGTTCACAACAAACAAAGGTTTCAAAACCTAAAACAAACCTTCACCAAAATAGAGGATTCATTACTTCACAAAAAGGTTTTCTCAATGGGGTCGGACTCTGTAAACAATTTTTTGAAAACAGAGTTTTGCTTTACATAAATAGAGGCATGCCACGTCACTTAAAAAAATAACCGTTGGCCATGTCACCATCAATGTTCCATAAACCCTGTAAAACCCCCCAAATTAACAGAGCTTTCACTTACCGTTGTTAAAATCAACAATCAAGATTTCCACAAAGAGAAAAACTCTCCAAATCTCAATCCACAATCATCGATCCTAGCTCTCAATCTCAAATCACCACACAGCTATCTTCTATATCTCGCCAAACTTGACACCAACACCGATTTCCACACATTCATTAATTTAGTCACTTCATCTAAATACTACACCATCATAACCACCGATGCACCCATATACCTTGATACACTTCATGAGTTTTAGAACAATTCCGACTTTTTACTTAAGGATAAAAAGCCCTTTACCACCATCTCAAAAGTGAAAGGTGTTGATGTCTAGATAACTCCAAAAACACTATCCACCACATTTGCTCTCAATGACGAGTCACATATAGAATATTTCTCAAAAACCGAGTTGCACAATCAATTTATTGACAGGGGGTATGATTCTCAACTGGTAGGAGCAAGAATCTTTAAACCAAATTTCCACATGAAATTTTTCTTCCATACCCTTCTTGTATGCCACTCAACAAAAACCGCATCCTTTAATGAAATACCATTAAAAACACAATATCTGGGATATGCTATTTTGACAAATTCAAATTATAAGCTATCCCAAACATGGTTTATGGATATGGTTGGCAATGTAAAAGCCAAAAAGAAAGGCACTGCGCCAAATCCTTCTCATGTATCCAAGACTTTTAACCTACTATCTTTAAAAGATTTTGACACAAAATATTTTTGAACAGGGAGAAGCCTTGCAAATGATAAGTCTTTCAAACGAAACATTCACATGCATGATAACTGCTAAAAGTCAAGAAAATGTTTATGATGAAAATGTTTATGATGAAAATGTTTTAGAAAACCAAGCAACAGATGTTACTCTGTGGTCACCACGATGTACAACCCAACACTGTGGAGAACACACCAGCCATTTCCACACAAACCATTTCTTCCCCTTTACTCAAATCTAAAAGAGCCAGAAGGGTTACCCTGGAGGTTGAGATGTCAGCGGAGCCTGCTGTAACACAAATGCAGCTAACATCTGTTATTACTTTCTCACAACAGATGCAAACATCTCCACCCATCCAAACTCCCCACATATCCTCACAAAAGGATAGTGTTGTAAGCACAGGGTAACCACAAAATGAGTTAGATGATTCACTTGAACATCTATTCCCAAGCTCTTCTCTTAGGGCTACTTATCTTTCCACTCCATCACCCATAAACATACATACCACCATCAAACCATTGCTTGGTGCAATTGCATCTAACTTGCCCAAAACTGTCACACCCCGATATTTCCACATATTACCGGTGGGCCCGGTGGGGAGTATCGTGACGTAGTTGATATCATCAAGGTCAAACACACACAGAATAGCACAGCGGAAGTCTTGGAATATAAAATATTATTACAAACTCAAATGTCTGAAAGTATCGAAGTATTTATTATAAACGAGCCTGTAATATCAATTCCACGGGTGGATCATTACAAAATGTATAAAATGAAGTTTAGCAGACTTTATGGCATCTTTAAGGGTTTGCAAGATCCTCTTTTTCGACACTGAGCAACTCCTAGCCTATTACGAGTAGTACTTGCCACTTAATCTTTTGAAAATACATCAGTTTTCACTGGTAAATACAATTAACTGACTCTTTTGAAAAGACTTTATGAAAATTGATTTAAATGCACAAGGCACAAAACCTTTTATAACTTGGGACAATCTTTAATAAAATCTTGTATACTGAATTATATGTTTACCATACATCTGGGGCCCGGTACAGAGACTGAGACATGATTAAACGACACACCACTTATAAAACCCATAAAGGAGTTATCCCCAACTTGTGGGTAACTAATAATTTAATATTGGCATCTTTTCGGTGTATACCTACACCTTGCGTATAGGTTGTGGCCATTTACAAATGAAATGAGCCGAGGATATATCCAGGACATGGTCGTTAACCCCCAATGTTTAAGGTATCAACAAAACAGTATCAAAACGGGTTTTATGGATTTACTAGCCACAATCCGGCATTTGATTGATCCACACCGGACCAAGCGGTATTAATTTACCGTATCCCAAGCCCGTATAAGGGAAAATAAGTTAAAAGTATTTACCTGAGCTAATACTTGATTCACAGCAAAATAACTCAGTCGTATCCAGTCTATCTAAATGCAGGTAGCTTTTACCGGGTGGCTCTAGTCTGGAGTGATGGTAATATATAACCAATTCAGATTGCTAACGGTCTTGTTTAAGTCGTAGACTTATACCGACTAGCTTAAAGTATCTAATACGGTACGATACGCTAGATTAAGCGATGACCGGAATAGAATGTTATTTAGACCCAACAAGTATGAAGACTTGTATAATATGGGTAAACTAAACACATTCTGGATTTTGAGATAAAAACGATAAGGTTAAACCCGTTTCGGCAACTTACGTAAACTAGTTACATAAACCGACCCGAACGCGTAAATGCGTAACGGGAAACCAAATGAACCATATTCAAATCCAATATGTTATTATGATTAGAATATGTTAATACACCAGTAGGATGTTAACATATATGCCCAAAAAGTATTTTAAACCAATTTAAGTCCCGTAGGGGCATTTTGGTCATTTTACCCTTTATAAAAGAGGTTTTAAAGTAAACTGAGGTTCTGGTCTTTGGTAATCAGTAAAAATATTTATTTTATCACATTATATCAGTAAGATATTATATATATGTGAGGTTTACCAATTATGGCCAAACTATGCCCCGAAAGGGCATTTTGGTCATTTCACATATGCTTTTAAGGACATTTTTGGAAGTTTAAGTTCATGACTTATACCTACTGTAAAGATGTTAAAATTTGTTTAAAATTTCAGTAGGTAACAAGTCTTAGGTGTTAATTATGGTTTAAAACCATACTATGCGCCTAAATAGCGTAAAAATCGCTAATTGACGATAATTATAGTGTTTTATGGAAATCTGAGATTTTGATTAGTTTTGAATGTTCAAAATAATTTATTTAATGTATGAAATCAGTAGGAAAAGGTTTGGCATTCAAATCATTTGTTAATCTCATTTTATGCATGAAAAGGGTATTATCGTCATTTACCGATTTACACAAGAACTCCATGATACGATCAGATTATAATCTGATAAAAAATTCCAAAAATCCCTAAAAATAATATCTTAATAGTAGGTAATGAGTTTTGGGTCAAAATCCTAGTTTAAACATGCCTTATGCAAGATATTATAATTTAATAAATAAAAAGCTTCTATTTACGATATCGAGCATAACTTCTGTTTGAGACCAAGAACTGATGTAAAATTTTCGGGACATACTTATATATCAGTAAAAAAGGTTTTTGTCCTCTCACATTTTCAAAATTTTCATTTATATGTCAAAAGGGTGAAATGGGCATTTATAAGCATAATAACGGACATGAGCATATAGTTCAAAACATAAACGACCAGGTAATATAACCTCAGAGGGTTATACTACAACATAATACAGCCCTAGTGGAAGCTTAAAACATGGAAGAATCAAGCATAATCGGGTCAGAACTGAAAGTCAAAGCAAAAGTCAAGCTTTTGCGACTTTCGGTTGCAAACCGACCCTAAACTCAGAATTGTCGGGTTGAACATGCTTAGACATGTTCGAATAATAATTACCAAGTTATTAGAGTGTTAAAATATAATTTACAACCTCTGTATCATTGGGTTTAATTATTATTTATAAATCTGCCAAGTTTGACTTTTTACCTAAATGGTTTGTCCCGACAATTAACTAAGCAAACGAACGAATTAGGAGGTGCCCTTTTAAGGGTTAATCACCTACCTAACTATGGTCACATACCCACATTCATTTCGAACAGTGGCTAGACCATTTGAGTTTAAACCGAAAGTCAAAGTTAATTTACGATAACTTGACTTTTTGGTTTTTAAAACATAAAACTGAACTATAGAGAGGGCTAAGACACTTACAAAGGGTCCTAGCTATCTTTTCTACTAAAGATAAGTTCCATTCATATCAGAAAGCTCCAGATTTGCGAGAAGAGATGATAGAATGAAGTGGTGCAAAATGAAATGGATGAAAACTTCATCTATATATAGGT
The DNA here is from genome assembly GCA_030545235.1 of Helianthus tuberosus. Taxonomy (NCBI): domain Eukaryota; kingdom Viridiplantae; phylum Streptophyta; class Magnoliopsida; order Asterales; family Asteraceae; genus Helianthus; species Helianthus tuberosus. Next base: position 166,076,149 of record CM060369.1, on the reverse strand, counting down.
TTTGGGTATGAATTGGATCAAGACATGTGTTAGATGGATCTCTAGGATCATGGCAGGTGTCACAACAGCTGGTATAATCTCCTTGAGGTCCAAGAAAATCGATTTGATTGGCTAGAATGTGATATGAGTGATGAACAAGCAAGAAACAAATAATATATATATATATATATATATATATATATAGGACAAAGATCCGTTAGCAACCACCTCTTATTGCGAGAACCGCGAGAA